>JAPFBE010000066.1:0-169729 GCA_034336665.1 Luscinia megarhynchos | reverse complement strand
GTAAAAAAATTAAAAAATCCCTGCCTGAAATGGCCCAAAATGACCTAAAATACACCAAAAATAGCCCAGAATTCACACCTGAAACAGCCCAAAAATATTCCAAAAATAGCCCTAAAACTGCCCAAAACTGCCCAAAATTATCCCAAAAATGTTACAAAAAAATAAAAAAAATCCCACCGAAATGGCCCAAAAATGACCCAAAATACACCAAAAATAGCCCAAAAATCCCACCTGAAACAGCCCAAAAATGACCCAAAAATATCCCAAAAATAGCCCAAAAATATTCCAAAAATATTCCAAAAATATTAAAAAAAAATAAAAAATAAAAAATATCCTGCCTGAAATGGCCCAAAAATGACCCAAAATACACCAAAAATATCCCAAAAAAATCCCAAAAAAATCCAAAGAATATTTTTTAAAATCCAAAAAATATCCCAAAAATAACCCAAAAATACCAAAAAAAATCCCAAAAAATCCCAAAAATATCTAAAAAAATCACACAAAAAATCCCAAAAATCCCACCTGAAACAGCCAAAAAATATCCCAAAAATATAAAAAAAATCCCAAAAAATATCCAAAAGTATCCCAAAACATCCCAAAAAATATCCCCAAAAAATCCCAAAAATATCCCAAAAAAATAACCCAGAAATATCAAAAAATATCCCCAAAAATTCCCAAAAATATCCAAAAAATCTATAAAAATCCCAAAAATATCCCAAAAATCCCCCCTAAAATCCCATTTTCTCCCCTAAAAATCCCATTTTTTCCCAAAATCTCCTTTTTTTCCCAAAATCTCCATTTTTGTCCCCAAAATCCTAATTTTTGACACCCAGGACCCCCAAAAACCTCCAAAAAAATCTCCAAAAAAACCCTAAAAAATCCCATTTTTCCCCCATTTTTTGCCCTAAAATCCCCATTTTCCCACCAAATCTCACCGGGTTTTTTCCCAAAATCCCCATTTTTCCCCCCAAATTTTTTTTTGCCAGGGTCCTCCCCCCTGCAAGTGGTGCACCAACTGCCCCGAGGGCGCCTGCATCGGGGCCGGGGGCAGCTGGGACTGCGGGACCCCAAAAACCTCCCTAGAAACCCTAAAATCCTTTTTTAACCAAAATCCCTATTTTCCCACCAAAAATCCCCATTTTTTCCCAAAATCCCCATTTTTTCTCCCAAAATCCCAATTTTAGACACCCAGGACCCCCAAAAACCCTTCTAAGACCCCCAAAAAATCGCCTTAAAATCCCCGTTTTTTTTCCCTAAAATCCTCATTTTTTTCCCTTAAAATCCCCATTTTTTCCTCTATAATTCCCATTTTTCCCCCAAAATCCTTATTTTTTCCCCCAAAATCCCCATTTTTCCCCCCAAAACCCCCAAAATCCCAATTTCAGACACCCAGGACCCCCAAAAACCCTAAAAAATCTCCAAAAAAACCCTAAAAAATCCCATTTTTCCCCCATTTTTTGCCCTAAAATCCCCATTTTCCCACCAAATCTCACCGGGTTTTTTCCCAAAATCCCCATTTTTCCCCCCAAATTTTTTTTTGCCAGGGTCCTCCCCCCTGCAAGTGGTGCACCAACTGCCCCGAGGGCGCCTGCATCGGGGCCGGGGGCAGCTGCCGGCGGGAGAACGATTGTCGCATCAACCAGCGCGAGATCTTCGCGCCGCAGAACTGCAGCGAGGCGGCGTGCGGGGCGCCCGACTGCCCCAGGTGTGTCAGGGCCGGCAGGTGCATGTGGACACGGCAGTTCAAGAGGACAGGTGAGCCAAAAATTCGGGATTTTGGAAAAAATTGGGAAAAATTTGGAGAAAATTCGGCAAAATTTGGGCTGTTTTAGGGCGATTTTGGGGTGATTTATGGCAGATTTTGGGGGTTTTGGGGCGCCCGACTGCCCCCGGTGCGTCAGGGCCGGCAGGTGCATGTGGACACGGCAGTTCAAGAGGACAGGTGAGAGATTTGGGGAAAATTTGGGGAAATTTGGGAAAAATTTGGGAAAAATTTGGAGAAAATTCGGCCAATTTTGGGCTGTTTTAGGGGCCGCATTTTGGGGATTTTAGCCTCGACCGCCCCCAGGTGTGTCAGGGCCGGCAGGTGCGTGTGGACCAGGCAGTTCAAGAGGACAGGTGAGAGATTTGGGGAAAATTTGAGAAAATTTGGAAAAATTTGGGAAAAATTCGGCCAATTTTGGGCTTTTTTTGAGTGATTTCGGGGATTTTGGGGGGATTTTAGGCCACTGACTGCCCCAGGTGCGTCACTGCCGGCAGGTGCGTGTGGACACGGCAGTTCAAGAGGACAGGTGAGAGATTTGGGGGAAATTTGGGAAAAATTTGGAAAAAATTTAGGAAAAATTCGGCAAAATTTGGGCTGTTTTAGGGTGATTTTGGGGTGATTTTGGGGGATTTATGGCAGATTTTGGGGGATTTGGGAGCCCGACTGTCCCCAGGTGTGTCAGGGGTCGGGGCAGGTGCGTGTGGACACGGCAGTTCAAGAGGACAGGTGAGAGGTTTGGGGAAATTTGGGGAAATTTGGGAAAATTTGGGAAAAATTCAGCAAATTTTGGGCTGTTTTAGGGCTGATTTTGGGGGTGATTTGTGGCAGTTTTGGGGGTTTTTGGGGGATTTTGGGGATTTTGGGGCTCCGACTGCCCCAGGTGTGTCAGGGCCGGCAGGTGCGTGTGGACACGGCAGTTCAAGAGGACAGGTGAGAGATTTGGGGAAAATTTGGGGAAAATTTGGAAAAATTTGGAGAAAATTCGGCTAATTTTGGGCTGTTTTATGGCGATTTTGTGGTGATTTGTGGCAGTTTTGGGGGGATTTTGGGGGATTTTGGGGGGGATTTTGGGGCCCCCGACTGCCCCAGGTGTGTCAGGGCCGGCAGGTGCATGTGGACACGGCAGTTCAAGAGGACAGGTGAGCCAAAAATTGGGAAAATTTGGGAAAATTTGGGAAAAATTTGGGAAAAAATTTGGGAAAAAATTCGGCCAATTTTGGGCTGTTTTTAGGGCGATTTTGGGGTGATTTATGGCAGATTTTGGGGGATTTTGGGGCCCCCGACTGCCCCAGGTGTGTCAGGGCCGGCAGGTGCGTGTGGACACGGCAGTTCAAGAGGACAGGTGAGAGATTTGGGGAAAATTTGGGGAAATTTGGGAAAAAATTGGGAAAAAATTGGGAAAAATTTGGAAAAAATTGGGCCAATTTCGGGCTTTTTTTTGAGTGATTTGGAGGGGTTTCGAGTGGATTTTGGGGGGATTTTGGGGGATTTTGGGGCCCCCGAGTGCCCCAGGTGTGTCAGGGCCGGCAGGTGCATGTGGACACGGCAGTTCAAGAGGACAGGTGAGAGATCTGGGGAAAATTTGGGGAAATTTGGAAAAAATTTGGAAAAAAATTTAGGAAAAATTCGGCAAAATTTGGGCTGTTTTAGGGAGCGCATTTTGGGGTGATTTTGGGGATTTTGGGGGTTTTGGGACCCCCAACGGCCCCAGGTGTGTCAGGGGTCGGCAGGTGCGTGTGGACACGGCAGTTCAAGAGGACAGGTGAGAGATTTGGGGAAAATTTGGGGAAATTTGGGAAAAATTTGGAGAAAATTCGGCCAATTTTGGGCTGGTTTAGGGGGGATTTTGGGGCGATTTTGGGGATTTTGGGGCCCCCGACTGCCCCAGGTGTGTCAGGGCCGGCAGGTGCGTGTGGACACGGCAGTTCAAGAGGACAGGTGAGAGATTTGGGGAAAATTTGGGGAAATTTGGGAAAATTTGGGAAAAATTCGGCCAATTTCGAGCTTTTTTTGAGTGATTTGGGAGGTTTCGAGTGGATTTTGGGGGATTTTGGGGCGCCCGACTGCCCCAGGTGTGTCACTGCCGGCAGGTGCGTGTGGACCAGGCAGTTCAAGAGGACAGGTGAGAGATTTGGGGAAAATTTGGGGAAATTTGGGGAAAAATTTGGAAAAAATTTAGGAAAAATTCGGCAAAATTTGGGCTGTTTTAGGGCCGATTTTGGGGTGATTTTGGGGGATTTTGGGGGTTTTGGGACCCCGACTGCCCCCAGGTGTGTCAGGGCCGGCAGGTGCGTGTGGACACGGCAGTTCAAGAGGACAGGTGAGAGATTTGGGGAAAATTTGGGAAAAATTTGGGAAAAATTTGGAAAAAATTCCGCCAATTTCGGGCTTTTTTGAGTGATTTCAGGGGTTTCAAGTGGATTTTGGGGGGATTTTGGGGGATTTTGGGGCCCCCGACTGCCCCAGCTGTGTCACGGCCGGCAGGTGCGTGTGGACCAGGCAGTTCAAGAGGACAGGTGAGAGATTTGGGGGAAATTCGGAAAATTTGGGGGAAAAATTTGGAAAAAATTCGGCCAATTTTGGGCTGTTTTAGGGTGATTTTGGGGGATTTTGGGGCACCCGACTGCCCCCGGTGTGTCAGGGCCGGCAGGTGCGTGTGGACACGGCAGTTCAAGAGGACAGGTGAGAGATTTGGGGGAAAATTTGGGAAGAATTTGGAGAAAATTCGGCTAATTTTGGGCTGTTTTATGGCGATTTTGTGGTGATTTGTGGCAGTTTTGGGGAATTTTGGGGGATTTTGGGGGGTATTTTGGGGCACCTAAATGCCCCAGGTGTGTCAGGGCCGGCAGGTGCGTGTGGACACGGCAGTTCAAGAGGACAGGTGAGAGATCTGGGGAAAATTTGGGGAAATTTGGGAAAAATTTGGGAAAAATTTGGAGAAAAATTCGGCCAATTTTGGGCTGTTTTAGGCGATTTTGTGGTGATTTTGGGGGATTTTGGGGGATTTTGAAGAGCCCGACTGCCCCAGGTGTGTCACTGCCGGCAGGTGCGTGTGGACACGGCAGTTCAAGAGGACAGGTGAGAGATCTGGGGGAAATTTGGGGAAAATTTGGGAAAAATTTGGAGAAAATTCGGCTAATTTTGAGCTTTTTTTGAGTGATTTGGGGGGTTTCGAGTGGATTTTGGGGCCCCCGAGTGCCCCAGGTGTGTCAGGGCCGGCAGGTGCGTGTGGACACGGCAGTTCAAGAGGACAGGTGAGAGATTTGGGGGAAAATTTGGGAAAACTTTGGGAAAATTTGGAAAAAATTTGGGAAAAATTCGGCCAATTTTGGGCTGTTTTAGGGCGATTTTGGGATGATTTATGGCAGATTTTGGGGGTTTTGGGGCGCCCGACTGCCCCAGGTGTGTCAGGGCCGGCAGGTGCGTGTGGACACGGCAGTTCAAGAGGACAGGTGAGAGGTTTGGGGGAAATTTGGGAAAATTTGGGAAAAATTTGGGAAAAATTTGGGAAAAATTCGGCCAATTTTGGGCTGTTTTAGGGCGATTTTGTAGTGATTTATGGCAGATTTTGGGGGTTTTTGAGTCTCCCGACTGCCCCAGGTGTCAGGGCCGGCAGGTGCGTGTGGACCACGGCAGTTCAAGAGGACAGGTGAGAGATTTGGGGAAAATTTGGGGAAATTTGGGAAAAATTTGGGAAAAATTTGGAGAAAATTCGGCCAATTTCGAGCTTTTTTGAGTGATTTGGGGGGTTTCGAGTGGATTTTGGGATTTTAGGGCCCCCGACTGCCCCAGGTGTGTCAGGGCCGGCAGGTGCGTGTGGACACGGCAGTTCAAGAGGACAGGTGAGCCAAAAATTGGGAAAATTTGGGAAATTTGGGAAAAATTTGGAGAAAATTCGGCTAATTTTGGGCTGTTTTATGGCGATTTTGTGGTGATTTATGGCAGATTTTGGGGGTTTTGGGGCCCCCGACTGCCCCAGGTGTGTCAGGGCCGGCAGGTGCGTGTGGACACGGCAGTTCAAGAGGACAGGTGAGCCAAAAATTGGGGATTTTGGGAAAATTTGGGAAAAATTTGGGAAAATTTGGGAAAAATTTGGGAAAATTTGGGAAGAATTCGGGGAAAAATCGGCCAATTTTGGGCTGTTTTCCAGAGATTTGGGGGGTCTCGAGTGGATTTTGGGGGGTTTGAGAGGTTTGAGGGGTGCACACGGCAGTTCAAGACGACAGGTGGGAGATTTGGGGAATTTTAGGAAAAATTTGGGGGATTTTGGCAAAATTTGGGGAGATTTGAGGAGGATTTGGAGGATTTGAGGAGTTTTTGGGGGATTTTGGAGGATTTTTGGGATTTTGGGGCTCCCCCACTGGCCCAGGTGCCTCTGTCAGACTCACCTGTGGGGTCCCACCTGACTCACCTGTGCCAGGTGAGACCAGAGCTCACCTTGACCCTGCTCTGGGCACCAGTACAGACCAGTACAGACCAGTATAAACCAGTGAGGGCAAACTGGGGGGTTCCCTGAACCCTTTACCTGTCTGAGCTCACCTGAGCTCACCTGAGCTCACCTGTGCAGGTGAGACCCATCCTGAACCTTTTTTTAAGAACCAGTACTGACCAGACCAAACCAGTACACACCAGTATAAACCAGTACAGACCAGTATAAAACAGGTCAAACAGGGAGTTCCGTGAACCCTTTACCTGTGGGATCTCACCTGAGCTCACCTGTACAGGTGAGACCCATCCTGAACCTTCCTATAAGTGCCAGTACAGACCAGACCAAACCAGTACAGACCAGTATAAACCAGTCAGGCCAAACTGGGGGCTCCCTGAACCCTTTACCTGTCTGAGCTCACCTGAGCTCACCTGAGCTCACCTGTGCAGGTGAGACCCGACACATCCTGAACCTTCAAGAACCAGAAGAGACCAGACCAAACCAGTACACACCAGTATAAACCAGTACAGACCAGTACAGACCAGTACAGACCAGTATAAACCAGTGAGGGCAAACTGGGGGGTTCCCTGAACCCTTTACCTGTCTGAGCTCGTCTGAGCTCACCTGGCCAGGTGAGACCCGGCGCATCCTGAACCTTTATGAACCAGGACAGACCAGACCAAACCAGTACACACCAGTATAAACCAGTACAGACCAGACCAAACCAGTACAGACCAGTACAGGCCAGTATAAACCAGTGAGGGCAAACTGGGGGTTCTCTGAACCCTTTACCTGTCTGAGCTCACCTGAGCTCACCTGAGCTCACCTGCCCAGGTGAGACCCGACGCATCCTGGACGTGCTTCAGCCACTGGGCTGGGGCTGCTCTGGGCACCAGTACAGACCAGTACAAACCAGTACAAACAGTAACACCAAACTGGGGGGTTCTGTCTCACCTGTGCAGGTGAGACGCGGCGCATCCTGAGCGTGCAGCCCGCCTACGACTGGACGTGCTTCAGCCACTGGGCTGGGGCTGCTCTGGGCACCAGTACAGACCAGTATAAACCAGTAACACCAAACTGGGTGTGTTCCCTGAACCCCTTACCTGTGGGATCTCACCTGAGCTCACCTGTGCAGGTGAGACCCATCCTGAACCTTCCTATAAGTGCCAGTATAGACCAGACCAAACCAGTACAGACCAGTATAAACCAGTGAGGGCAAACTGGGGGTTCCCTGAACCCTTTACCTGTCTGAGCTCACCTGAGCTCACCTGGCCAGGTGAGACCCGACGCATCCTGGACGTGCTTCAGGCACTGGGCTGGGGCTGCTCTGGGCACCAGTACAAACCAGTACAAACCAGTAACACCAAACTGGGGGGTTCTGTCTCACCTGTCTCACCTGTGCAGGTGAGACCCGGCGCATCCTGAGCGTGCAGCCCGCCTACGACTGGACGTGCTTCAGCCACTCACTGGGGCTGCTCTGGGCACCAGTATAACCCAGTATAAACCAGTACAAACCAGTACAAACCAGTAACACCAAACTGGGGGTTCTGTCTCACCTGCCCAGGTGAGACCCGGCGCATCCTGAGCGTGCAGCCCGCCTACGACTGGACGTGCTTCAGGCACTGGCTGGGGCTGCTCTGAGCACCAGTACAAACCAGTATAAACCCGTAACACCAAACTGGGTGTGTTCCCTGAACCCCTTACCTGTGGGATCTCACCTGAGCTCACCTGTGCAGGTGAGACCCATCCTGAACCTTTTCTTAAGAACCAGAACAGACCAGACCAAACCAGTACACACCAGTATAAACCAGTACAGACCAGACCAAACCAGTACAGACCGGTATAAACCAGTGAGGGCAAACTGGGGGGTTCCCTGAACCCTTTACCTGTCTGAGCTCGTCTGAGCTCACCTGGCCAGGTGAGACACGGCGCATCCTGAACCTTTATGAACCAGAACAGACCAGACCAAACCAGTACACACCAGTATAAACCAGTTCAGACCAGACCAAACCAGTACAGACCAGTATAAACCAGTCAGGCCAAACTAGGGGTTCCCTGAACCCTTTACCTGTCTGAGCTCACCTGAGCTCACCTGGCCAGGTGAGACCCGACACATCCTGAACCTTTATGAACCAGAACAGACCAGACCAAACCAGTACACACCAGTATAAACCAGTTCAGACCAGTATAAACCAGTACACACCAGTACAGACCAGTATAAAGCAGTAACACCAAACTGGGTGTGTTCCCTGAACCCCTTACCTGTGGGATCTCACCTGATCTCACCTGTACAGGTGAGACCCATCCTGAACCTTCCTATAAGTGCCAGTACAGACCAGACCAAACCAGTACAGACCAGTATAAACCAGTACAGACCAGACCAAACCAGTACAGACCAGTATAAACCAGTGAGGGCAAACTGGGGGTTCCCTGAACCCTTTACCTGTCTGAGCTCACCTGAGCTCACCCTGGCCAGGTGAGACCCGGCGCATCCTGAACCTTTTCTTAGAACCAGAACAGACCAGACCAAACCAGTACACACCAGTATAAACCAGTACAGACCAGACCAAACCAGTACAGACCAGTACAGACCAGTATAAACCAGTGAGGCCAAACTGGGGGTTCCCTGAACCCTTTACCTGTCTGAGCTCACCTGAGCTCACCTGTACAGGTGGGACCCGACGCATCCTGGACGTGCTTCAGGCACTGGGCTGGGGCTGCTCTGGGCACCAGTACAGACCAGTACAAACCAGTACAGACCAGTATAAACCAGTAACACCAAACTGGGGGTTCTGTCTCACCTGCGCAGGTGAGACCCGGCGCATCCTGAGCTGCAGCCCGCCTACGACTGGACGTGCTTCAGCCACTGGGCTGGGGCTGCTCTGGGCACCAGTATAAACCAGTACAAACCAGTACAGACCAGTAACACCAAACTGGGGGTTCTGTCTCACCTGCGCAGGTGAGACCCGAGCATCCTGAGCGTGCAGCCCGCCCTCACGACTGGACGCGTGCTTCAGCCACTCGCTGGGGCTGCTCTGGGCACCAGTACAAACCAGTACAAACCAGTAACACCAAGCTGGGGGTTCTGTCTCACCTGCGCGCAGGTGAGACCCGGCGCATCCTGAGCGTGCAGCCCGCCTACGACTGGACGTGCTTCAGGCACTCACTGGGGCTGCTCTGGGCACCAGTACAAACCAGTACAAACCAGTAACACCAAGCTGGGGGTTCTGTCTCACCTGCGCGCAGGTGAGACCCGGCGCATCCTGAGCTGCAGCCCGCCACGACTGGACGTGCTTCAGCCACTCGCTGCTCAACGTGTCGCCGATGCCGGTGGAGTCGGCGCCGCCGCTGCCCTGCCCTCCCCTGCCACCTGCAGCGCCTCCTGCAGCGCCTGCCTGGCAGCCAGCGGCGCCGACGGGGGTGGCAGCACTGCCTGCAATGGAGCGTGGCCCTCGGCCAGTGAGTCCCAAAAAAAATCTGCGGAGTTTGGGGATTTGTTTTGGATTTTTTTAGATTTTTTCCGGATTTTTTTTGATTTTTTTTGGATTTTTTTCAGATTTTTTTCGGATTTTTTTTTGGATTTTTTTTCGGATTTTTTTCGGATTTTTTTTAATTTTTTGGATTTTTTTCGGATTTTTTTTTATTTTTTTCGATTTTTTTAAGATTTTTTTCGGATTTTTTTATTTTTTTCGGATTTTTTTGGATTTTTTCGAATTTTTTTCGAATTTTTTTTAGATTTTTTTTTAGATTTTTTCGGATTTTCTTGGATTTTTTCGGATTTTTTTGGATTTTTTTCGGATTTTTTTCGATTTTTTTTCGAATTTTTTCGAATTTTATTCAAAATTTTTGGATTTTTTTTCGAATTTTTTTGAATTTTTTCGATTTTTTTTTCGAATTTTTTCGGATTTTTTTCAATTTATTTCGGATTTCTTTGGATTTTTTCCTGAATATTTTTGGGATTTTTTTCGGATTTTTTTTATCAAATTTTTTTCAAATTTTGTTGGATTTTTTTAGATTTTTTTTCGATTTTTTTCGGATTTTGTTTCAATTTTTTTTCGAAATTTTTCAGATTTTTTTCGAATTTTTTTCTATTTTTTTTATTTTTTCAGGGTTTTTTTTGGGATTTCAGGGATTATTTTAAGACAATTTGATGGGAATTTTGGGGTTTCTTTGGGGGTTTTTTGGGGGTTTTTTGGGAGCTTCTTTTTGGTTCTTTTGGGGGTTTTTGGGGCTTAATTTTGGGTTAATTTTAGGATATTTTTATTGTCTCTAACCCCAAAATTTCCCAAATTCTCTCTTTCCCCAGTGCCTCAGCCCCAGCTTCACCCCTGGGGCCTCGTGGGGATTTTTGGGGATTTTTGGGGGATGTTTTTAATTTTTGGGGGTTTTTGGGGGATTTTTGGGGGGATTTTTTGGGATTTTTTGGGGGGATTTTTTTGGGATTTTTGGGGATTTTTTGGGGGATTTTTTGGGGGATTTTTGGAAATTTTGGGGGGATTTTGGGGGGATTTTTGGGGGTTTTTGGGATTTTGGGGGATTTTTTTGGGGGATTTTTGGGGGCATTTTTGTGGGGTTTTTGGGGCCTATTTTTGGGGCGGTTTTTGGGGGATTTTTTGGGATTTTTTTGGGAGGCTTTTTTGGTGTTTTTTGGGGGGTTTTTTGGGGATTTTTGGGGATTTTTTGATGTTCTTTTGGGAGGTTTTTATGGGATTTTTGGGTTTTTTGGGATTTTGGGGGGTATTTTTAGTGTCTTTTTGGGGGATTTTTGGGGATTTTTTGGGGGATTTTTTGGGTGATTTTTTTGATGTTTTTTGGGAAATTTTTATGGGTTTCTTGGGGGTTTGGGGGGATTTTTTTCGGGGGATATTTTTGGGGTTTTTTGGAGTTTCCTGCTCGGGATTTTTTTCCTGCTCTATTAATCCAATACTCTAATTTAAATTTAATATATTTCCATCTCCTAACCCCCAAAATTTCCCAAATTTCTCTTTTTCCCCGCGAGTGCCTCAGCCCCAGCTTCACCCCTCCCTCTGCCAGCCTGGGGCTCTTGGGCATTTTTGGGATTTTTTGGGGGATTTTTTGGGGATTTTTGGGGGATTTTTGAGGGGTTTTTGGGGATTTTTGGGTTTTTGGGGGGAATTTTTTGGGGCATTTTGGAGTTTTTTTTGGGGGGGGGATTTTTGGGGATTTTTGAGGGTTTTTGGGGAGCCTCTTTTTGCTCTTTGGGGTTTTTTTTGGGATTTTGGGGATTATTTTAAGACAATTTAATAGGAAGTTTTGAGTTTTTTGGGGACATTTTTGGTGCTTTTTGGGTTTATTTCGGTATCTAAAATTCTGGGATTTTTTTGGGTCACATTTTCAGATATTTCCATCTCCCTAACCCCAAAATTTCCCAAATTTCTCTCTTTTCCCGCGCAGTGCCTCAGCCCCAGCTTCAACCCCCTCCTCTGCCAGCCTGGGGCTCTTGGGCATTTTTTGGGATTTTTTGGGGGGATTTTTTGGGGGTTTTTGGGGATTTTTTTTGGTGTCTTTTTAGGGGTTTTTTGGGGATTTTTTTGGGGTTTTTTTGGGGATTTTTTTTGGTGTCTTTTTAGGGGGTTTTGGGGATTTTTGGGGGATTTTTTGGTGTTCTTTTGGGAGATTTTTTGGGATTTTTTGGGGTTTTTTTGGGAATTTTGGGGGTTTGGGGGGTTTTTTGGGGTTTTCTGCTCGGGATTTTTTTCCTGCTCTATTAATCCAATACTTTAATTTAAATTTAATATATTTCCATCTCTCTAACCCCAAAATTTCCCAAATTTCTCTCTTTTCCCGCGCAGTGCCTCAGCCCCAGCTTCGCCCCCCTCCTCTGCCTCGCCGGCGCCTGCGGCCGCCTCCTCCGCGGGGGCGGGGCCGGTTTTT
Source organism: Luscinia megarhynchos (assembly GCA_034336665.1). Classification (NCBI taxonomy): domain Eukaryota; kingdom Metazoa; phylum Chordata; class Aves; order Passeriformes; family Muscicapidae; genus Luscinia; species Luscinia megarhynchos. Next base: position 157,643 of record JAPFBE010000066.1, on the reverse strand, counting down.
TGGGAGCCCCTCCCCCCTCGTCCGGCGGTGCCGCGGGGGTCCCGCCGGTTTTTTGGGGGGGTCCCCCGAGCTGTGCCCCGCCCCCCCGAGTGCGCGGGCGCGTCGCGGTGCGCGCAGTGCCTGGAGCGGCCGCGCTGCGGGTGGTGCGCGCGGGGCGGCGACAACGGGCGGGCGCTGCCTCGAGGGGGGCTGGGCGGACCCCCGGCACGGTGAGCGGCGGGAAAAAATTTGGGGGGCGTGGAAAAAAATTTGGGGAGGGTTTGGGGAAAAAATCGGGAAAAATCAGGAAAAAAATGGGAAAAAATTGGGCAAAAATGGGGATTTTGGGGGGTTTAAAGGAGAATTTTGGGGAGAATTTGGGGAAAAAGTTGGGAGGGTGGGAAAAAAAATTCGGGGGTTTTGGGAGAAAATTCGGGAAAAATCGGGAAAAAATTGGGAAAAAAATTGGGATTTTTGGGGGGTTTAAAGGAGAATTTTGGGGGGAATTTGGGGGTTTAACAGGGAAATTTTTGGGGGTTTATGGGAAAAAATTGGGAGGGTTGGATAAAAAAATTCGGGGAGGTTTTGGGGGAGAAAATTCGGGGAAAATCGGGAAAAAATTAGGAAAAAAATTGGGATTTTGGGGGGAAATTTGGGGATTTTGAGGGTTTAAAGGGGAATTTTGGGGGTTTAAAGAGGAATTTTGGGGAAATTTGGGGGGTTTTGGGAGAAATTCATGGGTTTTGGGAAAAAAACCGGGAAAAAATCGGGAAAAAATTGGGATTTTGGGGGGTTTAAAGGAGAATTTTTGGGGGATTTTTGGGGTTTAAAGGACAATTTTTGGGGGATTTTTGAGATTTAAAGGAGAATTTTGGGGAATTTGGGGGAAAATTGGAAGGGTTGGGGAAAAAAAATTCGGGGCCGCTTTTGGGGGAAAAAATCGGGGAAAAAATGGGATTTTTGGGGGGATTAAAGGAGAATTTAGGGGAAATTTGGGGGGTTTAAAGGGGAATTTTAGAGGAATTTGGGGGAATTTTGGAGAATTTTGGGGGATTTTGGGGGATTTGGGGTTTTGGGGGGCTCAAGGTGCTGCTAGGGGCGACAATGCAAGTGGCTGCCCTCGAGGGGGTTGGGCGGACCCCGCACGGTGAGCGCGGGAGAAAATTTGGGCAGAAAAATTTGGGGGGTGGGAAAAAGTTTGGGGGGAGTGGAAAAAAAATTTGGGGAGGGTTTGGGAAAAAACCGGAAAAATTGGGAAAAAAATTGGGATTTTTTGGGGGTTTAAAGGACAATTTAGGGGGATTTTGGGGGTTTAAAGAAGAATTTTAGCGGATTTTCCGGGGATTTTTGGGGGGTTTAAAGGGAATTTCGGGGGAATTTTGGGGGAAATTTCTCATGGTTTTGGACGAAAGTCGGGGGCTTTGGGAAAAAACCGGAAAAATCGGGGAAAAAATTGGGGATTTTTGGCGGTTTAAAGGAGAATTTTCGGGGATTTTGGGGATTTAAAGGACAATTTTGGGGAATTTGGGGAAAAAATTGGGAGGGTTGGGAAAAAAAATTCGGGGGGTTTTGGGAGAAAAAATCGGGAAAAATTGGGGAAAAAATTGGGATTTTGGGGAAAATTTGGGGGGATTTTTGAGGGTTTAAAGGGGAATTTTGGGGGAATTTGGGGGGATTTTGGGGGATTTTTGGGTTTTGGGGGCTCAGGTGCTCGGGGGGACACAAAGGGGGGCGCTGCACCTCGAGGGGGGCTGGGCGGACCAGCACGGTGAGCGCGTGGAGAAAAATTTGTGAGGGTGGGAAAAAATTTGGGGGGTGGAAAAAAAATTTGGGGGGGTTTGGGGGAAAAATCGGGAAAAAATCAGGGAAAAAATGGGAAAAAATTGGGATTTTTGGGGGTTTAAAGGGGAATTTTGGGGGAATTTTGGGGGTTTAATGGGGAATTTTGGGGAAATTTTGGGGGTTTGAAGGAATTTTGGGGGTTTAATGGGGGAATTTTGGGGAAATTTGGGGGAAAAAAAATTCGGGGAAAAAATTGAGAAAAAAATTGGGATTTTGGGCGGTTTAAAGGAGAATTTTCGGGGATTTTGGGGGGTTTAAAGGGGAATTTTGGGGAATTTTAGGGGAACAAATTGGAAGGGTTGGGAAAAACTTCGGGGGGTTCTGGGAGAAAATTGGGAAAAATCGGGAAAAAATTGGGATTTTGGGGAAAATTTGGGGGATTTTGGGGGGTTTAAAGGGAATTTTGGGGGATTTTGGGGAAATTTGGGGGTTTTGGGGCAAAAATTTGGGGGTTTCGGGAAAAAAAACGGAAAAAAATCGGGGGAAAAATTTGGGATTTTTGGGGGTTTAAAGGAGAATTTTGGGGGAAATTTGGGGGATTTGGGGGTTTAAAGGAGAATTTTGGGGAAATTCTGGGGATTTTGGGGGTTTAAAGGGGAATTTTGGGGAATTTGGGGAAAAAAATTGGGAGGGTTGGAAAAAAATTCGGGGGGGTTTTGGGAGAAAAAATCGGGAAAAATCGGGAAAAATTGGGGAAAAAAATTGGGATTTTTGGGGGGAAATTTGGGGAAAATTTGTGGGATTTTGGGGATTTGAAGGGAAATTTTGGGGAATTTGGGGGTTTTGGGCGAAATTCGGGGGTTTTGGGAAAAAAAACGGGAAAAAATCGGGAAAAAAATGGGATTTATGGGGGTTTAAAGGAGAATTTTGGGGGGATTTTGGAGGAATTTGGGAAAAACTGGAAAAATTTGAGGAATTTTGGGAAAAATTTGGGAAGGCTTTGGGGAAATTTTGGTGGTTTCTGGGGGTTTTTGGCCAGGATTTGGGGAATTCTGGGGGGATTTGGGAAAATTTGGGAGAATTTTGGGGAAAAAATTGGGAAAAATCGGAAAAAAATGGAGATTTGGGGGCGATTTTGGGACCATTCGAGGGGGTTTAAAGGCGAATTTGGGGGAATTTTGGGAAACATTGGAAAAATTTGGGGAATTTTGGGAAAATTGGAGAAATTTGGGAGATTTTGGGAAAAAATTTGGGTCTGGGGAGTCGATTTTGGGGAAATTTTGGGGGCTTTTCAGGAGATTTGGGGGGAATAATTTGGGGATTGTTTTTAAAATTTTCAGAAATTTTGGGAGAATTTTGGGAGAATTTTGGGAATTTCGGGTTTACCTGTCCAGGTGTGCCCCAAACATTCGGGACATTTTTTGGGGAATAATTTTGGGGTTTTTTTGGTTAGAATTTTGGGATAATTTCGGGATAATTTCAGGATAATTTTTGAATTTGGGGATAATTTTGGGATAATTTGGGATAATTTTGGGAATTCCAGGTTTACCTGTCCAGGTGTGCCCCAAACATTCGGGACATTTTTTGGGGGATAATTTTGGGGTTTTTTAGTTAAAATTTCGGGATAATTTTGGGATAATTTGGGGATAATTTTGGGATAATTTTTTGGAATTTTGGGATAATTTTTGGAATTTTGGGATAATTTTGGGAATTCGGGTTTACCTGTCCCAGGTGTGCCCCAAACATTCGGGACATTTTTTTTGGGATAATTTTTGCGGTTTTTTAGTTAAAATTTCGGGAATTTTGGGATAATTTCAGGATAATTTTTACAATTTGGGGATAATTTGGGATAATTTGGGACAATCTGGGCGTGATTTTGGGGTTTACCTGTCCAGGTGTGCCCCAAAGATTCAGGACATTTTTTGGGGGGATAATTTTGGGGTTTTTTAGTTAAAATTTCGGGATAATTTTGGGATAATTTCGGGATAATTTGGGGATGATTTTTGGAATTTGGGGATAATTTGGGACAATTTGGGATAATCTGGTGGTGACTTTGGGGTTTACCTGTCCAGGTGCGCCCCAAACATTTGGGACATTTTTTGGGGATAATTTTGGTGGTTTTTTGGTGAAAATTTTGGGATAATTTTGGGTTAATTTTGGGATAATTTTGGGATAATTTTTGGAGTTTTGGGGATAATTTTGGGATAATTTGGGACAATCTGGTGGTGACTTTGGGGTTTACCTGCCCAGGTGCGCCGCAGGCCTGCGGCGCGGGCGGGGTCTGGGCGTTCCTGCGCTGCCCCCCCGAGGACGAGTGTGAGAACGGGCACCACACCTGCGGGCCCAGCCAGGTGTGCCAGGACCTGCCCGAGGGCTTCACCTGCACCTGCCGGGCGGGGTACAGCCAGGACAGGTGAGAGACACACCTGGGTACAGCCAGGACAGGTGAGGGACACACCTGGATAGAGCAGGGACACACCTGGGTACAGCCAGGGCAGGTGAGGGACACACCTGGATAGAGCAGGGACACACCTGGGTACAGCCAGGGCAGGTGAGGGACACACCTGGATAGAGCAGGGACACACCTGGGTACAGCCAGGACAGGTGAGGGACACACCTGGATGGAGCAGGGACACACCTGGATGGAGCAGGGACACACCTGGGCCGGGCAGGGACACACCTGGATAGAGCAGGGACACACCTGGGTACAGCCAGGACAGGTGAGGGACACACCTGGATGGAGCAGGGACACACCTGCGGGCCCAGCTAGGTGTGCCAGGACCTGCCCGAGGGGCTTCACCTGCACCTGCCGGGCGAGGGGTACAGCCAGGACAGGTGAGAGACACACCTGGGTACAGCCAGGGCAGGTGAGGGACACACCTGGATAGAGCAGGGACACACCTGGGTAGCCAGGGCAGGTGAGGGACACACCTGGATAGAGCAGGGACACACCTGGGTACAGCCAGGACAGGTGAGGGACACACCTGGATGGAGCAGGGACACACCTGGATGGAGCAGGGACACACCTGGGCCGGGCAGGGACACACCTGGATAGAGCAGGGACACACCTGGGTACAGCCAGGGCAGGTGAGGGACACACCTGGATAGAGCAGGGACACACCTGGGTACAGCCAGGACAGGTGAGGGACACACCTGGATGGAGCAGGGACACACCTGGATGGAGCAGGGACACACCTGGATAGAGAGCAGGGACACACCTGGTACAGCCAGGACAGGTGAGGGACACACCTGGATGGAGCAGGGACACACCTGCGGGCCCAGCCAGGTGACAGGACCTGCCCGAGGGACACACCTGCACCTGCCGGGCGGGGTACAGCCAGGACAGGTGAGACACACACCTGGGTACAGCCAGGACAGGTGAGGGACACACCTGGATAGAGTAGGGACACACCTGGGTACAGCCAGGGCAGGTGAGGGACACACCCTGGATAGAGCAGGGACACACCTGGGTACAGCCAGGGCAGGTGAGGGACACACCTGGATAGAGCAGGGACACACCTGGGTACAGCCAGGGCAGGTGAGGACACACCTGGATAGAGCAGGGACACACCTGGGTACAGCCAGGGCAGGTGAGGGACACACCTGGATAGAGCAGGGACACACCTGGGTACAGCCAGGGCAGGTGAGGGACACACCTGGATAGAGAGCAGGGACACACCTGGGTACAGCCAGGGCAGGTGAGGGACACACCTGGATAGAGCAGGGACACACACCTGGGTACAGCCAGGACAGGTGAGGGACACCTGGATGGAGCAGGGACACACCTGGATGGAGCAGGGACACACCTGGGCCGGGCAGGGACACACCTGGATAGAGCAGGGACACACCTGGGTACAGCCAGGACAGGTGAGGGACACACCTGGATGGAGCAGGGACACACCTGCGGCCCAGCCAGGTGTGCCAGGACCCGCTCGAGGGAGCCACCTGCACCTGCCGGGCGGGGTACAGCCAGGACAGGTGAGAGACACACCTGGGTACAGCCAGGGCAGGTGAGGGACACACCTGGATAGAGCAGGGACACACCTGGGTACAGCCAGGGCAGGTGAGGGACACACCTGGATAGAGCAGGGACACACCTGGGTACAGCCAGGGCAGGTGAGGGACACACCTGGATAGAGCAGGGACACACCTGGGTACAGCCAGGACAGGTGAGGGACACACCTGGATAGAGCAGGGACACACCTGGGTACAGCCAGGGCAGGTGAGGGACACACCTGGATAGAGCAGGGACACACCTGCGGGCCCAGCCAGGTGTGCCAGGACCTGCCCGAGGGCTTCACCTGCACCTGCCGGGCGGGGTACAGCCAGGACAGGTGAGAGACACACCTGGATAGGGCAGGGACACACCTGGGCTGGGCAGGGACACACCTGGGCAGGGCAGGGACACACCTGGATGGAGCAGGGACACACCTGGACAGAGCAGGGACACACCTGGATAGAGCAGGGACACACCTGGGCTGGGCAGGGACACACCTGGATAGAGCAGGGACACCTGGATGGAGCAGGGACACACCTGGGCTGGGCAGGGACACACCTGGATAGAGCAGGGACACACCTGGATGGAGCAGGGACACACCTGGATGGAGCAGGGACACACCTGGGCAGGGCAGGGACACACCTGGGCAGGGCAGGGACACACCTGGATAGAGCAGTGACACACCTGGATAGAGCAGGGACACACCTGGATGGAGCAGGGACACACCTGGGTACAGCCAGGACAGGTGAGAGACACACCTGGATAGAGCAGGGACACACCTGGGTACAGCCAGGACAGGTGGAGTCACACCTGGGTACAGCCAGGACAGGTGAGGGACACACCTGGATGGAGCAGGGACACACCTGGATGGAGCAGGGACACACCTGGATAGAGCAGGGACACACCTGGATGGAGCAGGGACACACCCGGGCAGGGCAGGGACACACCTGGATGGAGCAGGGACACACCTGGATGGAGCAGGGACACACCTGGATGGAGCAGGGACACACCTGGGCAGGGCAGGGACACACCTGGATGGAGCAGGGACACACCTGGATAGGGCAGGGACACACCTGGATGGAGCAGGGACACACCTGGATGGAGCAGGGACACACCTGGATGGAGCAGGGACACACCTGGGCAGGGCAGGGACACACCTGGGTAGAGCAGGGACACACCTGGATGGAGCAGGGACACACCTGGGTACAGCCAGGGCAGGTGAGACACACCTGGGCAGGTGAGAGACACACCTGTGTTGGGCAGGGACACGCCTGAGTACAGCCAGGACAGGTGAGGGACACACCTGGGCAGGTGAGAGATACATCCCAGGTGTGCCCCAGGTGTGTCAGGGCTCTCTCAGGTGTGCCCCAGGTAACTCAGGTGTGCCCCAGGTGTGTCAGGGCTCTCTCAGGTGTGCCCCAGGTAACTCAGGTGTGCCCCAGGTGTGTCAGGGCTCTCTCAGGTGTGCCCCAGGTAACTCAGGTGTGCCCCAGGTGTGTCAGGGCTCTCTCAGGTGTGCCCCAGGTAACTCAGGTGTGCCCCAGGTATCTCAGGTGTGCCCCAGGTGTGCCCCAGGTATCTCCCAGGTGTGCCCCAGGTATCTCAGGTGTGCCCCAGGTGTATCTCAGGTGTACCCCAGGTGTGTTAGGGCTCTCAGGTGTGCCCCAGGTATCTCAGGTGTGCCCCAGGTGTATCTCAGCTGTGCCCCCAGGTGTATCTCAGGTGTGCCCCAGGTATCTCAGGTGTGTCCCAGGTATCCCCAGGTGTGCCCCAGGTGTATCTCAGGTGTATCTCAGGTGTGCTCCAGGTAACTCAGATGTGCCCCAGGTGTATCTCAGGTGTACCCCAGGTGTGTTAGGGCTCTCTCAGGTATGTCCCAGGAAACTCAGATGTTCCTTAGGTAACTCAGGTGTGCCCCAGGTATCTCAGGTGTGCCCCAGGTGTGCCCCAGGTATCTCAGGTGTGCCCCAGGTATCTCAGGTGTATCTGAGGTGTGCCCAGGTGTGCCCCAGGTATCTCAGGTGTATCTCAGGTGTGCCCCAGGTGTGCCCCCAGGTATCTCAGGTGTGCCCCAGGTGTATCTCAGGTGTATCTCAGGTGTGCCCCCAGGTGTATCTCAGGTGTATCTCAGGTGTGCCCCCAGGTGTGCCCCAGGTATCTCAGGTGTGCCCCAGGTGTATCTCAGATGTATCTCAGGTGTGCCCCAGGTATATCCCAGGTGTGCCCCAGGTGTGTTAGGGCTCTCTCAGGTATGTCCCAGGTAACTCAGATGTTCCCTTAGGTAACCCAGCTGTGCCCCAGGTATCTCAGGTGTATCTCAGGTGTGCTCCAGGTAACTCAGATGTGCCCCAGGTGTATCTCAGGTGTACCCCAGGTGTGTTAGGGCTCTCTCAGCTGTGCCCCCAGGTATCTCAGGTGTGTCCCAGGTAACTCAGATGTGCCCCAGGTATCTCAGGTGTGCCCCAGATGTGTCAGGTGTGTCAGGGCTGTCTCTCAGGTGTCTCCCAGGTGTGCCCCCAAGTGTCTCAGGTATCTCAGGTGTGCCCCAGGTATCTCAGGTGTGCCCCCAGGTGTGCCCCCAGGTATCTCAGGTGTGCCCCAGGTGTATCTCAGGTGTATCTCAGGTGTGCCCCAGGTATCTCAGGTGCTCCCCAGGTATCTCAGGTGTGCCCCAGGTATCTCAGGTGTATCTCAGGTGTGCCCCAGGTATCCCAGCTGTGCCCCCAGGTATCTCAGGTGTGCCCCAGGTATCTCAGGTGTGCCCCAGGTATCTCCCAGGTGTGTCCCAGGTATCTCAGGTGTGCCCCAGGTGTATCTCAGGTGTGCCCAGGTGTGTTAGGGCTCTCTCAGGTATGTCCCAGGTAACTCAGATGTTCCTTAGGTAACCCAGGTATCTCAGGTGTATCTCAGGTGTGCCCCAGGTAACTCAGATGTGCCCCAGGTGTATCTCAGGTGTGCCCCAGGTGTCTCAGGTGTATCTCAGGTGTATCTCAGGTGTATCTCAGGTGTGCCCCAGGTATCTCAGGTGTATCCCAGGTGCGCCCCAGCTCCCCCCTCACGCCTGTCTCCCCTCCCCCAGCCGCACAGGTGAGTGCCGCCCCGTGTGCCGCCAGGGCTGCGCCAACGGCACCTGCGTGGAGCCCGACAGGTGCCGCTGCCACTTCGGCTTCGTGGGCAGCGACTGCGGCACGGCCTGCGCCTGCAACGGGCACAGCGAGTGCGCGGGGCCGGGCGCGCGCCACACCTGCCTCAGGTGCATGAACAACACCCAGGTGAGCTCAGGTGTGCTCAGGTGAGCACCTGAGAGGGGTTAGAGGGGGTGGGACAGGTGTGGGAGGGGCTTTTTTGGGGCTGGGACACCTGGCTGGGGTGGTTTGGGGACATCCAGGTGTGTCCAGGTGTGCACAGGTGAGGTAACCTGGGCTCCAGGGGCGTTACCTGTGCTCAGGTGGAGTTACTTGGGCTCACCTGTGTCTCACCTGTATCTCACCTGTAACACACCGGTACACACCTGTACTTACCTGTACACACATGTACACACCTGTGCACACCTGTAACACACCTGTAACACACCTGTACTTACCTGTACACACATGTACACACCTGTACTCACCTGTAACACACCTGTAACACACCTGTACTTACCTGTACACACATGTACACACCTGTACTCACCTGTAACACACCTGTCTCACCTGTACTCACCTGTACACACCTCTACTGACCTGTACACGCATGTACTCACCTGATACTCACCTGTACTCACTTGTACACACCTGTTCACACCTGTAACACACCTGTACACGCCAGTGTCTCACCTGAAATACACCTGTGCACACCTGTACACACCTGTGTTACACCTGTACTCACCTGTTCACACCTGTACTCACCTGCACTCACCTGTGTCTCACCTGCAGGGCCCGCAGTGCCAGCGCTGCCGCCCGGGGTTAGTGGGCTCGAGGCTGGGGGTGCACCTGCCTCACCTGTAACACACCTGTAACACACCTGTACTCACCCTGTGCTCATCTGTACTCACCTGTACTCACCTGTAACACACCTGTACTCACCTGTAACACACCTGTACACACCTGTAACACACCTGTACTCACCTGTACACACATGTAACACACCTGTACTCACCTGTACACACCTGTAACACACCTGTGCACACCTGTGCACACCTGTACTCACCTGCACTCACCTGTGTCTCACCTGCAGGGCCCGCAGTGCCAGCGCTGCCGCCCGGGGTTCGTGGGCTCGGCGCTGGGGGGCGGCACCTGCCTCACCTGTAACACACCTGTACACACCTGTCTCACCTGTGCACACCTGTATCTCACCTGTGTCTCACCTGTCTCACCTGCAGGGCCCGCAGTGCCAGCGCTGCCGCCCGGGGTTCGTTGGGTCGGCGCTGGGGGGCGGCACCTGCCTCACCTGCCGCTCCTTCTGCCGGCACCGCGCCGACACCTGCGTGAGCCGCGCCGAGCTGGAGCGGCACCGGCGCGACCCCCGCAGGTACCCGCTGGAGCCGCACCTGGTGAGCCTGGGGGGACAGACACACCTGGGGGGGACAGACACACCTGGGGGGGACAGACACACCTGGGGGACAGACACACCTGGGGGCACGTGGGGAGGGACAGACACACCTGGGCACACCTGGGGAGCGGCATCGTGCCGACCCCGCGAGGTACCCGCTGGAGCCGCACCTGGTGAGCTCTGGGGGGACAGACACACCTGGGGGGTACCTGGGGGGCACCTGGGGGGGACAGACACACCTGGGGGGGGCACCTGGGGGGGCACCTGGGGGGACAGACACACCTGGGGGGGCACCTGGGACACACCTGGGTACACCTGGGGCAGGATAGACACACCTGGGACACACCTGGGGAGGGACAGACACAACTGGGGGGCACGTGGGGGAGGGCAAGGACTCACCTGGGCACACCTGGGGAGGGACAGACACATCTGGGGGGCACCTGGGACACACCTGGGGGGCACCTGGGATAGCTGGGGGCACGTGGGGACATTTGGGGCACACCTGGGTACACACCTGAGATACCTGGGGGCACCTGAGGCACACCTGGGGGTGGGACAGACACACCTGGGGGGCACATCTGGGGGCGGGACAGGCACACCTGGGGAGGGACAGACACACCTGGGGCTCACCTGGGGAGGTACAGACACACCTGGGGCTCACCTGGGGAGGGACAGACACACCTGGGGGAGGGACAGACACACCTGGGGCTCACCTGGGGAGGGACAGACACACCTGGGGAGGGACAGACACACCTGGGGGCTCACCTGGGGAGGGACAGACACACCTGGGGGCACACCTGGGGCAGGAACAGACACACCTGGGGCAGGACAGACACACCTGGGGCACACCTGGGACACACCTGGGGAGGGACAGACACACCTGGAGCACACCTGGGCAGGAAGAGCCACACCTGCGCCCCTCACCTGGGGCTCACCTGGGGAGGGACAGACACACCTGGGGGCTCACCTGGGGGCTCACCTGGGGCTCACCTGGGGAGGGACAGACACACCTGGGCACACCTGGGGGCTCACCTGGGGGCTCACCTGGGGGCACACCTGGGGGCTCACCTGGGGCTCACCTGCAGCAGCTGCACACCTGGGTGTCCGAGGGCCCCAGCGAGGCGCAGGCCGTGTGCGTCAACTGCCAGAACAACAGCGTGGGGGACAGGTGTGACACCTGCCGGGCGGGGTTCTTCCTGCTGGACGGCACCTGCACCAGGTGAGACACACCTGGGACACCTGGGACAGGTGTGGGGTTACCTGGGGACAGGTGTGGGGATACCTGAGACAGGTGTGGGGTTACCTGGGGACAAGTGTGACACCTGCCGGGCGGGGTTCTTCCTGCTGGACGGCACCTGCACCAGGTGAGACACACCTGAGACAGGTGAGACAGGTGACACACCTGGGACAGGTGTGGGGTTACCTGGGACAGGTGTGGGGTTACCTGGGACAGGTGCGACACCTGCCGGGCGGGGTTCTTCCTGCTGGACGGCGCCTGCACCAGGTGAGACACACCTGAGACACCTGGGACAGGTGTGGGGTCACCTGAGACAGGTGTGGGCTCACCTGGGACAGGTGTGGGGTTACCTGGGACAGGTGTGGGGTTACCTGAGACAGGTGTGGGCTCACCTGGGACAGGTGTGGGCTCACCTGGGACAGGTGTGGGGTTACCTGGGACAGGTGTGGGGTTACCTGAGACAGGTGTGGGCTCACCTGGGACAGGTGTGGGCTCACCTGGGACAGGTGTGGGGATACCTGGGACAGATGTGGGGATACCTGGGACACCTGGGACAGGTGTGGGGTTACCTGAGACAGGTGTGAGCTCACCTGGGACACACCTGAGGATACAAAAAAAAAGGAGAAAAATGAAGAAAAAAAGACAGGAAAAAAGGAGAAAAAAATGAGAATAATTAGGAAAAATTTGGGAAAATTTTGGGTGAAAGGATTTTCTTGTCTCAGGTGAATTTGGCACACCTGGGGATGGGAAAAAAGGTGAAAAAATGGAGCAAAAATGGCGAAAAAAACAGGAAAAATGTATAAAATTGGGAAAAAATGAGAAAAAATTGGGAATAATTGGGGAAAATCTGGGAAAATTTGGGAAAATTTTGGGAAAATGTGGGAGGGGGGATTTACCTGTGCCAGGTGAGTTGGGCACACCTGGGGATGGGATAAAAAGGTGAAAAAATGGAAAAAAAATATGTAAAATGTGTAAAAATGAGAGAAAAAATTGGGAAAAATTGAGAAAAAATTAGAGATCATTGGGAAAAACCCGGGAAAATTTTAGAAAAATTTTGGGAAAATGTGGGAGAGAGGATTTACCTGTGCCAGGTGAGTTGGGCACACCTGGGGATGGGATAAAAAGTGAAAAAATCCCAAAAATGAGAAAAAAATGACCAAAAAATCAAGGAAAAATTGGGGAAAAATGAGAAAATATTGCGGAAAAATTTGGGAAAATTTGGGAAAATGTGGGAGAGAAGATTTACCTGTGCCAGGTGAATTGGGCACACCTGGGGATGGGATAAAAGGTGAAAAAACCCCAAAAATGAGAAAAAAATGATCAAAAAATCAAGAAAAAATGGGGAAAAAATGATTAAAAAAAGGGGAAAAATTTGGGAAATTTAGGAAAATTTCGGAAAATGTGGGAGAGGGGATTTCCCTGTGCCAGGTGAGTTGGGCACACCTGGGGATGGGAAAAAAGGTGAAAAAAATCCCAAAAATGAGAAAAAAATGACCAAAAAATCAAGGAAAAAGCGGGAAAAAATGAGAAAAAATTGGGGAAAAATTTGGGAAATTTGGGGAAATTTTGGGATTGACCTGGTTCACCTGGGAACAGGTGCCAGTGCAACGGCCACGCCGACACCTGCAACGAGCTGGACGGGACCGGCTGCCCCTGCCAGAACAACACCGAGAGCGGCGCCTGCCCCGAGCGGCGCGACTGCTACCGGCACCAGGTGGGGGAAATTTGGGGAGATTTGGGGAGGATTTGGGGAAAAACAAGGAAAAAATGGGGGGAAATGGGGAAAAAATGGGGAAAAAAAGGGGAAAAATAGCGAACATTTTGGAAAAAAAATTGGGGAAAAATTGGGGGAAAGAATTGGAAAAAATTTGGAAAGAAATGGGGAAAAATTTGGAAAAATTTTGGGAAAAGAACATGGAAAAATTGGGGGGAAAATGGGGATAAAATTGGAAAAATTTGGGGAAAAAAGCATGATAAATTGGGGGGAAAATGAGGATAAAATTGGAAAAATTTTGGGAAAAATTTTGGGAAAAAACCATGAAAAACTGGGGGGAAATGGGGGATAAAATTGGAAAAATTTTTGGGAAAAATTTTGGGAAAAAAAAGCATGAAAAATTGGGGGGAAAAATGGGGATAAAATTGGAAAAAATGTTGGGGGAAAATTTTGGGAAAAACCATGAAAAACTGGGGGAAATGGGGATAAAATTGGAAAAATTTTTGGGAGAAAAAATTTTGGGAAAAAAAGCATGAAAAATTGGGGGGAAAATGGGGATAAAATTGGAAAAATTTTGGGAAAAAGAACATGAGAAAACTGGGGGAAAATGGGGATAAAATTGAAAAATTTTGGGAAAAAAACAGGGAAAAAATTGGGGGAAAAATATGGGGAAAAAAATGGGAAATTTTTGGGTAAAAATGGGAAAATTTTGGGGAAAAAATGGGGAAAAAAATGGCAAAAAAAAGGAAAAATGGGGGAAAAAATGCAAAATGGGAAAAATTAGGGAAAAAAAGCTGAAAATTTTGGAAATGGAATTTTTATGTTTCTGTTGCTCTCCCCCAATGCTCCCAGCCCGTGTGTGGCAGCAGTACCAGTGGGGCAGGGGCAGAATGGGAAATAATTGGGATAAAAATGGGAAATAATTGAGATAAAAATGGGAAATAACTGGGGATAAAAATGGGAAATAATTGGGATAAAAATGGGAAATAATTGGGATAAAAATGGGAATTAATTGGGATAAAAATGGGAATTAATTGGGATAAAAATGGGAAATAATTGGGGATAAAAATGGTAAATAATTGGGATAAAAATGGGAAATAATTTAGATAAAAATGGGAAATAATTGGGATAAAAATGGGAAATAACTGGGATAAAAATGGGAAATAATTGAGGATAAAAATGGGAAATAATTTAGGATAAAATGGGAAATAATTGGGGATAAAAATGGGAAATAATTGGCAATAAAAATGGGAAATAATTGGGATAAAATGGGGAATAATAGGGATAAAAATTCGGAAATAATTTAGGATAAAATGCGAAATAATTTGGGATAAAAATGGGAAATAACTGGGGATAAAATGGGAAATAATTGGGGATAAAAATGGAAAATAATTGGGATAAAAATGGGAAATAACTGGGATAAAATGGGAAATAATTGGGATAAAAATGGGAAATAATTGGGATAAAAATGGAATTTTTTTTGTGTCTCCCAGTGCACCAAGTGCCGGGACTCGTTCCAGGGCCACCCCGTGGGCGGCCAGCTGTGCTACCGGCTGCTGGCCGTGGAGCAGGAGTAGAATGGGAAATAATTGGGATAAAAATGGGAAATAATTGGGATAAAAATGGGAAATAATTGGGGATAAAATGGGAAATAATTGGGAAAAAAATAGTATTTTTTATATTTTTGCATTTCTCCCAGTGCACCAAGTGCCGGGACTCGTTCCAGCCCAGCCCGTGTGTGGCAGCAGTGCCATGGGCTGCTGGCCCTGGGGCAGGGGCAGAGTGGGAAATAATTGGGATAAAAATGGGAATTAATTGGGACAAAAATAATGTTTTTTATATTTTTGCATTTCTCGCAGTGCACCAAGTGCCGGGACTCGTTCCAGGGCCACCCCGTGGGTGGCCAGCTGTGCTACCGGCTGCTGGCCGTGGAGCAGGAGTAGAATGGGAAATAATTGGGATAAAAATGGGAAATAATTGGGATAACAATGTTATTTTTTATATTTTTGCATTTCTCGAAGTGCTCGAAGTGCCGGGACTCGTTCCAGGGCCACCCTGTTGGTGGCCAGCTGTGCTACCGGCTGCTGGCCGTGGAGCAGGAGTAGAATGGGAAATAATTGGGATAAAAATGGGAAATAATCGGGATAAAATGGGAAATAATTGGGATAAAAATGGGAAATAATCGGGATAACAATGTTATTTTTACATTTTGTTACTGCGAGTGCACCAAGTGCCGGACTCGCTCCAGGGCCAGCCCGCATGCGGCCAGACCAGCACGCCTGCTGGCCGCGGGAGCAGGAGTATCTGCCTGGACCCCTGGTCGCGCAGAGCCACTGCCTGCCCCGCCGCGGGGCGGCCGCTGCGCGGCCGGTGCCCCTCGGCGCTGCAGCCCCGAGTTCACCAACGGGACATCCGGCCACGCTGGACGCCACCGCCGCAGTCGACCTGCTCGGGGGCCACCGCCCTACTGCACACCTTCGCCGCGGACCGCCACGGGTGGCACCGGGTCAGTGCAGGCGCCCGGGGGTGGCACCCATGGGACAGGTGGTGGCACTTTTGCAAGTGGCACTTTGGGGCAAGTGGCACCCATGGACAGGGGGTGGCACTTCTCTGGGACAAGTGGCACTTTTAGCAAAAGTGGCACCCATGGGACAGGTGGCACTTTCTGGGACAAGTGGCACCCATGGGACAAGTGGCACTTTGGGATAAGTGGCACCATGGGACAGGTGGCACTTTGGGGCAAGTGGCACTTTTGGGGCAGGTGGCACCCATGGGACAAGTGGCACCCATGGGACAAGTGGCACCCATGGGACAAGTGGCACTTTTTGGGGCAAGTGGCACCCATGGGACAGGGGGTGGCACTTTGGGACAGGTGGCACTTTTTGGGATAAGTGGCACCCATGGGACAGGGGGTGGCACTTTTTGGGGACAGGGTGGCACTCCACGGGAACCGTGGCACTTTTGGGACAAGTGGCACTTATGGGACAAGTGGCACCCATGGGACAGGTGGCACCCATGGGACTGGAGGTGACACTTTTGGGACTGGGGTGGCACCTTGAAGAGCTTTTGGGACTGGCACCAGTGATGGTGACACCTTTGGGACAAGTGGCACTTTGGGATAAGTGGCACTCCATGGGACAGGTGGCACCCACGGGACAGGTGACACCTTTGGGAACAGTGACACTTTTGAAACCAGTGGCACCTTTGGCACTGGAGCTGGTGGCACCTTTGGCACTGGCACTGGTGGCCTTGGTGACACTGGCACTGGTGGCCCCACTCCCACTGGTTTCACTGGTGGCCCCAGAGCTGCTCCCAGTGGCCAGACTGGTCAAACTGGTGGCCCTGGAGCTGCCAGGGGTGACTTCGGTGGCCATACTGGTTTTACTGGTTATACTGGTGACCCCAGAACTTTTGGTGGCCAAGGTGCCCAATTCAGTAGCCAAACTGGTTTTACTGGCCAGGCTGATGACCCCAGAGCTTTCGGAGGAGCCGATTTCAGTGGCCAAACTGGTCACACTGGTGACCCCAGAGCTTTCGGTGGAGCCGATTTCAGTGGCCAAACTGGTTTTACTGGTCATACTGGTCACTACACTGGTGACCCCAGAGCTTTCAGAGAGCCGATTTCAGTGGCCAAACTGGTCACACTGGTGACCCCAGAGCTTCGGGTGGAGCCGATTTCAGTGGCCAAACTGGTCATACTGGTGACCCCCAGAGCTTTCAGTGGCCCAGGGTGCCCACCCTAGTAGCCAACTGGTTTTACTGGTCCACACTGGTGACACCAGAGCTTTCAGAGGAGCCGGTTTCGGTGGCCAAATCCGGTCACACTGGTGACCCCAGAGCTTTCTCGGAGGAGCCCCATTTCAGTGGCCAAACTGGTCATACTGGTGACCCCAGAGCTTTCGGAGGAGCCGATTTCAGTGGCCAAACTGGTCAGCCACTGGTGACCCCAGAGCTTTCGGAGGAGCCGATTTCAGTGGGCCAAACTGGTCACACTGGTGACTCAGAGCTTTCAGTGGAGCCGATTTCGTGGCCAAACTGGTCACACTGGTGACCCCAGAGCTTTCGAGGAGCCGATTTGGTGGCCAAACTGGTTTTACTGGTCATACCGGCCAGGCTGACCCCAGAGCTTTCGGTGGAGCCGATTTCGGGCGCCAAACTGGTCACACTGGTGACCCCAGAGCTTTGAAGTGGAGCCGACTTTGGGTCCCTCGACCCCTTTCACCGCCTCACAACCCCCTCGACATTGCTGCTCTAGCCTCGGGCCCCAGGTCGGCAGCCAGAGCCCGCCACTGGCCCCTGCTGGAGCACCGCTTCAGGGCTTGGTCACCATACCGCGTGACGCGTGGCGCTGCCGGTGGCGGCCAGTGGTGGGGCGGCTGCGGACCGCCTGGTGCTCACCTTACCCCATGCGCAGCCACGCCGCTGGAAATCCACGCGCTTTACTACCTGCTGGTGCTGGGCGCCGAGCCTCTGCGAGGGGCTGCTTCTCCGGCAGGACCAGGCCATACATCGACCCGTTCGTGTTCTTCTCGGTTTTTTCTCCCTGTTTTTCCTCTTCCCGGCCGTGCGCTTTTGCTGTGGAAAGCCAAGCAGGCTGGACGCCGCCACGAAATGGCGCCGGCATCGCCAGGAGATGTCCAAGATGGCAGCGCCCCTTCGCCAGGGTCACCGTGTGTTTCCAGCACTGCCCACGGCCCAAATTCCACAGGAGTGTGGGGGCGGCTACCAAAAATGTGGGGGGGCGGCTACCAAAAATGTAGGAGGTGGCTACCAAAATGTAGGAGGCGATTACCAAAATGTAGGAGGTGATACCAAAATGTAGGAGGTGGCTACCAAAATGTTGGAGGTGGTTTTAGTTGGGGAAAGCAGAGTAAAGTGCGCGGCTACACAAGATTTGGGGCGCGAGCAACCAAAATCGTGCGCTTTGGCTACCAAGATTTGGGAGCCGGAGTCAAAGTTTGACGCCGGGCAAGCTCGGAATTTGGGGGTCGGCAACCTGAATTTGAGTTGGGCCACCCGAATTTGGGGGTCGGGCAACTCAAATTTGGGGTCGAAAGCAACCTGAATTTTGGGGGTCGGGAAACCTGAATTTGGAGCTGGGCCAACGAATTTGGGGTCGGGCAACCCGGAATTTGGGGTCGGGCAACTCCAAATTTGGGGGTCGGGCAACCTGAATTTGGAGCTGGGCCACCAAGCTGTCAATTTTGGAAGCCAAAATTCCCCCTGGAGCCTCAGGACCTCAAAAATCCCCATTTTGGCCACCAAAATTCGCCTTTGGAGCCCCCAAAATTCACCTTTGGACCCCCAAAATTTACAGCAGGGCCGGTTTGGCCACCAAAATTCGCCTTTGGACCCCCAAAATTCACATTTGGACCCCCCAAAATCTCCGGTTTGGCCACCAAAATTCGCCTTTGGACCCTCAAAATTCACATTTGGACCCCCCAAAATCTCCCGGGTTTGGCCACCCGAAATTCGCCTTTGGACCCCCGTATCCACCTTTGAACCCCCAAAATCTCCGATGCGGACCCCCAAAATCCATCCCCCGCCCCCCCCAAAATTCACCGGCTGACCCCCTCAGTCCCCCGGAGCCCCTTAAAACTTCCCTCCCGGCCACCAGCGGCGCCGCTTTTGACCAGCAGAGCTGCCGGGTTTGGCCACCAGAACCTCTCAAATTTCGGGACCCCCCAAAAGCGCTGCAGTGGGACCCCCCAAATTCCCCGCGTGGACCCCCAAATTCCCCGTGAGGCCAGGGGCGGGCCGGTGACGCTGGAGCCCACCGAGGACGGGCTGGCCGCCGTGGCCACGCTGCTGCTGCAGCTGCCCGGGGCCGCGGGGAACGCGCCCGGCGCCGCGCTGGGCTCGGCGCTGGTGACGCTGCGGCTGCGGGAGCGCGCGGGGGGGAGGGGCAAGCGGCCGCGGCGGGGGAGGGGCGGCGCTCAGGAAAGGGGGGAGGGGCGGCGCTGGAGCTGACCTCCATGGGGCTGTGAGGGGGAAAAAAATTTGGGGTTTTTTGGGGGGGAATGGGGTTTTTGGGGAAAAAAATGGGATTTTTTTGGGGGAAAAAATGGGATTTTTGGGGGGATTTTTTGGGTAAAAAAATGCTGGGATTTTTGGGGGTAAAAATTTGGGTAAAACATGGGATTTTTTGGGGGATTTTTTGGGTAAAAAATGGGATTTTTCGGGGTAAAATTTGGGTAAAAATGGGATTTTTTGGGGGAAATTTGGGGCAAAAAATGGGGTTTTGGGGGGAAAATGGAATTTTTTGGAGGGGATTTTTTGGGGAAAAATGGAATTTTGGGGGGAAATTTGGGTAAAAAATGGGGTTTTGGGGGAAAATGGAATTTTTTGGAGGGATTTTTTGGGTAAAAATGGGATTTTTGGGGGAAAATTTGGGTAAAAATGGGATTTTTGGGGGGAAAATGGAATTTTTGAGGGATTTTTTGGGTAAAAATGGGATTTTTTGGGGTGATTTTTGGGTAAAAAATGGGATTTTTGGGGAAAATGGGATTTTTGGGGGATTTTTGGGGAAAAATGGGATTTTTGGAGGGAAAAACGTGGGTAAAAAACGGATTTTTGGGTGAAAAAGGATTTTTTTGTGGTGATTTTTTGGGTAAAAATGGGATAATTTTTGGAAAGTGATTTTTGGGGAGAAATGGAATTTTTTGGGGGTGATTTTTGGGGAAAATATAGGTTTTTTAAGGTGATTTTTTGGGAAAAATGGAATTTTTTGGAGAGGGATTTTTTGGGTAAAAATGGGATTTTTGGGGGGATTTTTGGGTAAAAAATGGGATTTTTGGGGGAAAATGGGATTTTTTGGGGGATTTTTTGGGGAAAAATGGGATTTTTGGAGGGAAAACTTGGGTAAAAAACGGGATTTTTTTGGGCGGAAAAGGATTTTTTTTGTGGTGATTTTTTGGGTAAAAATGGGATAATTTTTTTTAAGTGATTTTTGGGGGAGAAATGGAATTTTTTGGGGTGATTTTTTGGGGAAAATATGGGTTTTTTTAAGGTGATTTTTTTGGGAAAAATGGGATTTTTGGGGCGTTTTTTTTGGGTAGAAATGGGATTTTTCGGGGTGATTTTTTGGGTAAAAAATGGGATTTTGGGGGAAAAATGGGATTTTTTGGGGGGTTGGGTAAAAAAAGGGAATTTTTTGTAAAAAATGGGATTTTTGGGGGGATTTTTTGGGTAAAAATGGGATTTTTGGGGGGAAAATTTGGGTAAAAAAGGGATTTTTTGGGGGAAAATGGAATTTTTTGGAGGGGATTTTTTGGGTAAAAATGGGATTTTTTGGGGGGATTTTTTGGGTAAAAAATGGGATTTTTGGGGGAAAATGGGATTTTTTGGGGGGATTTTTTGGGGAAAAATGGGATTTTTGGAGGGAAAACGGGTAAACGGGATTTTTTTGGGCGGAAAAGGATTTTTTTTGTGGTGATTTTTTGGGTAAAATGGGATAATTTTTTTAAGTGATTTTTTGGGGGAAAAATGGGATTTTTTCGGGGTGATTTTTTTTGGGGAAAAATGGAATTTTTTGGGGGTGATTTTTTGGGGGAAAATGGGATTTTTTTAAAGTTATTTTTTGGTAAAAATGGGATTTTTGGGGGGTTTTTTGGGGAAAAATGGGATTTTTTTGGGGTGATTTTTTGGGGTGATTTTTGTGGGAAAAATGGGACTTTTTGGGGTAATTTTGTTAGGGGAAAAATGGGAATTTTGGGGTAATTTTGTTAGGGAAAAATGGGAATTTTGGGGGGGTAAATGGGATTTTTTGGCAGAAAATTTGGGAAAAAATTGGATTTTTGGGGGAAAATTGGGTAAAAATGGGATTTTTCGGGGTGATTTTTTTGGGTAAAGAATGAGATTTTTGGGGGTGATTTTTTGGGTAAAAATGGGATTTTTAGGGGGAAAATTTGGGTAAAAAGCAGGGATTTTTGGGGGAAAATGGAATTTTTGGAGTGATTTTTTGGGGGAAAATGGGATTTTGGGGGAAAAATGGGATTTTTTGGGGGGATTTTTTTGGGGAAAAGCATTTTTTGGGGGTGATTTTTTGGATAAAAAATGGGATATCTTGGGCTGATTTTTTGGGGAGAAAATGGGAATTTTTTGGGGGAAAAGGGGATTTTTTGGGGTGATTTTTTGGGGAAAAATGGGATTTTTCGGGGTGATTTTTTGGGGAGAAATGGGATTTTGGGGGGAAAATTTGGGTAAAAAATGGGATTTTTCGGGGTGATTTTTTGGGGGGAAAATGGGATTTTTGGGGGGATTTTTGGGGAAAAATGGGTTTTTTGGGGGAAAATTTGGGTAAAAACCGGGATTTTTCGGGGAGATTTTTTGGGTAAAAATGGGATTTTGGGGTGGGATTTTTTTGGGGAAAAAATGGATTTTTTGGGGGGAAAATATTGGATTTTTTGGGAAAAAATGGGAATGTATTGGGGGATTTTTGGGATAAAAATGGGATTTTTTGGGTAAAAATGGGGTTTTTTTGGGGATAAAAACGGGAATTTTTGGTGATTTTTTGGGGGTAAAAAATGGGATTTATTGGGTCATTTTTGGGGAAAATTTGGGATATTTTTAGGTAAAAAATGGAATTTTGGGGGGTAAAAAGTTGGGGGATTTTTGGGGTAAAAATGGGATTTTTTGGGTAATTTTTTGGGTAAAAGATGGGAAATTTTTTGTGGTTTTTTGGGATAAAAACTGGGATTTTTTTGTTTTTTGGGTAAAAATGGGAATTTCGGGGTAATTTTTTGGGTAAAAAATGGGAATTTTTGGGGTAAAAAATGGGATTTTTGGGGTGATGTTTTTGGGAGTAAAAAATGAGAATTTTTGGTGATTTTTTTGAGTAAAAATGGGATTTTTTTGGGTAAAAAATGGGATTTTTGGGGCAGGTTTTTTTGGGTAAAAAATGGGATTTTTGGGGGAGATTTTTTTTTGGGTAAAAAATGGGATTTTTTTTGTAAAAATGGAAAATTTTGGGTGATTTTTTTGGATAAAAAAATTTGGGGCAAATTTTGGGTGAATTTGGGAGAAAAAAATTTCGGGAGAATTTTTTTTTTTTAACTTTTGGGCCAATTCTGAGGAAATTTTGGGACAATTTCTTGCAATTTTGGCGCCAAAAAATTAAAAACCACAAAAACCAAATGGGGGCGGGGTCTCCAAAAATTTTATTTATTTTGGGGAAATTTGGGGGAAATTTTGGGGGGTCCCTCCCTCCCCCCCTCCCCCCCAATAAACGCTGCTGCCCCTCCCCCACCCGGCCCCCGCGTGGATTTTTTGGGGTGAAAAATCCAAAATTTGGGTCACGTGGGGGGGGTTAATTAGGAGGGGGTTAATTAGGGAGGGGTTAATTAGAGGGGGGATTAATTAGTGGGGGTTAATTAGAGGGAGGTATTTAATTAGGGGAGGGGATTAATTTGGGGGGTTAATTAGAGCCCAGGATTGAGTGGGGGTTTAATTAAAACCGCTAATTAGTGGAGCAGATTTAATTAGAGCCGCTAATTAGGGGAGGGGATTTAATTAGAGCCGTTAATTAGGGGACGGAATTAGAGCCGTTAATTAGGGGGAGGGAGTTTAATTGAAGCCGTTAATTAGGGGAGGGGATTTAATTAGAGCCGTTAATTAGGAAAGCGGATTTAATTAAAGATGTTAATTAAGGCAGCAGATTTAATTAGAATCGTTAATTAGGGGAGGGGGGTTAATTAAAGCCCTTAATTAGGAAAGCAGATTTAATTAGAGCCGTTAATTAGAGGAGCGGAGTTAATTAGAGCCCTTAATTAGGGGAGGGGGTTTAATTAGAGCCGTTAATTAGGGGAGCGGATTTAATTAAAGATGTTAATTAAGGCCGCGGAGGCCGTTAATTAGGGGTGCGGATTTAATCAAAGCCGTTAATTACAGGAGGGGTTTAATTATAGCCGTTAATTATGAAAGCGGATTTAATTAGAGCCGTTAATTAGGGGAGGAGGTTTAATTAAGCCCGTTAATTCGGGGAGCGGATTTAATTAAAGATGTTAATTAAGGCAGCGGATTCAATTAGAGCCGTTAATTAGGGGATGGTGTTTAATTAGAGCCGTTAATTAGGGGAGGGGGTTTAATTAGAGCCGTTAATTAGGGGAGCGGATTCAATTAGAGCCGTTAATTAGGGGAGGAGGTTTAATTAGAGCCGTTAATTAGAGGAGCAGGCTCAAATAGATTCCGTTAATTAGGGGAGGGGGCTTAATTAGAGCCGTTAATTACCGGAGGGGATTTAATTAGAGCCGTTAATTAGGGGAGGGGATTTAATTAGAGCCGTGAATTATGGAAACGAATTTAATTAAGAGCTGCTAATTAGGGGAGCCGGATTTAATTAGAGCCGTTAATTAGGGGGAGGGTTTAATTAGAGCCGTTAATTGTGGGAAAGCCAGATTTAATTAAAGATGTTAATTAAGGCAGCGGATTTAATTAGAGCCGTTAATTAGGGGAGGTTTATTGGAGCCGTTAATTAAGGCAGTGGATTTAATTAGAGCCGTTGATTAGGGGAGGTTTAATTAGAGCCGTTAATTAAGGGAGCGGATTTAATTAGAGCCGTTAATTAGGGGATCGGTTTAATTAGAGCCGTTATTAAAAGGAGGGGATTTAATTAGAGCCGTTAATTAGGGGAGTGGGTTTAATTAGAGCCGTTAATTAGGAGAGGGGGTTTAATTAGAGCCGCTAATTAGGTGAGCGGATTTAATTAAAGATGTTAATTAAGACAGCGGATTTAATTAGAGCCGTTAATTAGGGGAGGGGTTTAATTAGAGCCGTTGATTAGGGGAGCTGATTTAATTAGAGCCGTTAATTAGGGGAGGGGGGTTAATTAGAGCCGTTAATTAGGAAAGCGGATTTAATTAGAGCCCTTAATTAGGGGAGCGGATTTAATTTGAGCCGTTAATTAGAGGACGGGGCTTAATTAGAGCCGTTAATTAGGGGAGGAGGATTAATTAAGCCCGTTAATTAAGGGAGGGGGTTTAATTAAAGCCGTTAATTAGGGGAGGGGATTAATTAGAGCCGTTGATTAGGAAAGCGGATTTGAGTAAAGATGTAATTGAGTAAGGCAGCGGATTTTAATTAGAATCGTTAGTGGGGAGGGGGGTTAATTAAAGCCGTTAATTAGGGGGCGGATTTAATTAGAGCCGTTAATTAGGAGGCCGGAGTTAATTAGAGCCCTTAATTAGGGGAGGGGGTTTAGTAGAGCCGTTAATTGGGGGAGCTAAAAATAAGCGTTAATTAGGGGGCGGGGGCTTAGTGGAAGAGCCCCCGTTAATTAGGGGAGTGGAGGATTAATTAAGCCCACTAATTAAGGGAGGGGTTTAATTAGAGCCGTTAATTAGGGAGGGGTTTAATTAGAGCCCGTTAATTAGAAGAGGGGGATTTAAAAAGAGCCGTTAATTAGGGGAGGGGTTTAATTAGAGCCGTTAATTAGAGGAGGGGGATTAATTAGAGTGGATTAATTGAGGGAGGGCTTAGTAGGGGCAGTGCTTAATGCCAACTAATTGAGCGAGACCGATTAATTAAAAGGCTCGCTGAGGGTTAGTTGGTGACTGGGTTAATTAATCACTACCCACTGGGGTATGCGAGCTGTGGGGGGGCGAGGGGCCCCCAAATTCAGCTCTGGGACCCCCAAAATCCCCAAATTTAGGGGCTCGGGGGTCCCTGATTAGAGTCACAATCCCTGGGACCCCAAATTTGGGCTCAGGGACCCCCAAAAATCCCAAATTGTTCTGGGACCCCCAAATCCCAAATTCAGGGAGACTCCGGGGCTCCCCAAATTCTCTTTTTGCAAGGCATTTTCCATCCAACAGACCCCAAATTTTGGAGCTCCCCGAGCCCAATTTTTCCTTCCTGGACCCCCAAAATTCCGGGGACCCAAAACTTTCCTCCTCGAGACAGACCCCAAATCGGAGCATTTAGCTGCCAAAACTTTCTACAAATTTTTCCCTCTGGCGCCCCCTAAGGCCTAGACTTTCCCTCCTGGGACCCCAAACTGGAGCCCCAAGACCCAAATTTGAGCCCCCCAAACTGAACTTTCCCTCCTGGAGCTCCCAGAGCCCCCCAAAACTCCTCGGGACCCCAAACTTTTCCCGCCTGGACCCCCAAACGGGACCCCAAATTGGAGCCCACTTGAACCCCAAACTTTCCCTCCTGGAACCCTGCCGGGACCCCCAAATTGGAGCCCCGAACCCCAAACTTTCCTTTCTGGACCCCCAGGACCCTAAATTAACCCCGAACCCCAAACTTCCCTCCTTGAGCCCCGGGGACCCCCAAACTCCAGGGACCGCAATTGGCCCCGAACCCCAAACTCTCCCTCCCTGGAACCCCCCAAAGCCAAACTCTCCCTCCTGGACACCCCAAATTTGAACCCCAAAGCCCCAAACTCTCCCTCCTGGACACCCCAAACTCTTGGGAATCTAAATTTGAACCCCTAGAACCAAAACTCTCTCCCTCCTGGAGCAAATTCGGGGACTAAATTCTGCAAACAAGCAAACTCTCCTCCTGGAACTCCTCCTGAGCCACAACTCTCCTCCTGGACCCTGCAGGCCACCCTCAGTATCTAGCCCCTCCCAGGGGCCAAACTCTCCCTCCTGGACCCCAAAGCTCCCTAAGCCCCCAAAGCTCTCCTCCTGGACCCCCAAGCTGGGCATGTGGAGGTGGGGAGTCTCAGCTACCTGAAGCTGCAGGATTTGGGAGCAGAGTCTCCGGCGCGGCACTCGCTGAGCAGCCAAAGCTCAGGCAGCTCAGTCGCAGGGACGGGATCCTTCTGCAGCAGCGCCTGCCCATGGCCAGAGTATAGCTGCCTCCAGGGCCACAGATCGTCCAGCATCGTGGTCCAGGGCGAGGGCCCATGCGGAGGGATACAAAAACCTGGGAGTGAATCTGGGAGTCTTTGGGCAGTGTGCTGACTTTGAGAACTTGTTGATTTGTGGAGTTTAGATCAGTGGTGACTTTGACATTGAGCTGATCTGGGATAGGTGGAGTCGATTTTGGGGCAGATTTCAGGATGGGTGGAGTCGATTTTGGGGGATTTCAAGTATTTGGGAGTTTTGAAAATTTAGCGACTGCGATTCTGGCCATTTGTAGCGCACCTTTTGCCGTTTGCAGCACGGAGGCTCTGAGGGATGTTGGGGAGCTGAGACTGTCGGTGGACCTGGAGGCCACTGGGGCAGATTTGAGGATGGAGTGGAGCCGATTTTGGGGATTCCAGTGAATCGATGATTTTGGGAAATTTTGCAGAGTGACGCTCTTTGGGAGACTTTTAGGGGTAACCTGGAGATTTGAGGGCCGTCTGGGGGGATTTGAGGAGCTGACCTGAGGGATTTGGGGGTTTAGGGACATCGAAACTAGATCCAGCATCGTCGGCGTCGCATGAGCTCTGCGGAGAACCAAAAATTTGGGGTGAATCTGATTCGAGCAATTTTAGAGACTGCGATTTTCTGCGGCTGTTCTAGAGACGATTTAGTGACTTTTGAATTTGGGGGATTTAGAGTTTGTGGGGTCAGGTAGGAGGCGATATTGGGGCTGATTTGGGATGGGTGGAGTCGATTTTTAGGGAGATTTGGGATCAGAGTCGATTTTGGGAGGACTTTGTGAATTTGGTGGATTTTTGAAATCTAGCGATTTCGCGACTCTGGGGCCATTTAGCTGACAATTTTGGGGCTGGTTTGCAGTGCACGGAGGCCTGGGGAGACCTGGGGACTTGAGATTTGAGACCGATGGGCGACTTGAGGGCAGATTTGGGATGGTTTGAGTCGATTTTGGGGGATTGCAGTTGAATTCAGCCGATTCTTTGGGAAATTTTTGGCGAAATTTGGGGCTGGTTTGGGAAAGGGCTCTTTTAGGGAATTTTGGAGATTTGGGGCTGGTTTGGGGGATTTTGGGAGGCTGATTTTAGATTTGGGAGGTTTTGGGGACATCGAATCGTCCAGCATCCAGGAGTCCAGCAGCGCAGCCTACAGGAGGGGAGCTTACAAAACTTTGAAGGGTGAATTCCGATTTTTGGGGCAATCTGAAGGCGATCTAGAGGATCTCTGCGAAAGCTATCCCATGAATGAATTTAATGACTCTAGATTTGAGACTTTAAAGGGGATTTCAGTCGGTGGACGCTGATTTTAGAAGCGATCTAGGATGGAGTGGAAGCCGATTTGGGGCAGGTGATGGGATGGGTGGAGATCAGATTTTCGGGAGGATTTGTGAATTTGGTGATTTTGCAGGAGGGCTTTGTGCGATTTTGGGGCCCGATTCTGGCGGCTGTTAAGCGGCAAGTACCTGGGGGCTGGCTTTGGGGCGGCAGTCTGGGAGGTTTGAGATTTCGGCGGAGTTTGAGGGTGAGATCGATGGACGCGATTTTGGGGCAGATTTAGGATGGGTTTGAGTCGATTTTAGGGGGATTTAGGGGTGAATCCCGGAAGATTTTGGGGTACCACGCGATTTGGGGCTGTTTTGGGGGCTCTTTAGGGGAATTTTTGGAGGTTGGGCTGGTTTAGGGGGATTTTGGGGCTGATTTTGGGGATTTGTTTTAGGGACATCGAGATCGTCCACATGAGGTCAGCAGCTTTTGATGCCCTGCGGAGGGAATCAAAAATTTGGGGTGAATTTAAGTGATTTGGGCAATTTTAGGGGCAGTTGCGATTTCTGCGGCTGTTCTGGGCGATTATGACTTTTAATTTGTGATTTGGAGGACTGCAGGGATTTGTCGGTGGGAAGCGACATTAGGGCTGATTTGGGATGGGTGGAGTCGATTTTGTGAGACAACGGGGAAGTCAATTTTAGGAGGATTTGAATTGAATTTGGGGATTTTGGAAATTCCTGGGGCTGAATTCTTTTGGCACCTGTGGCTTACCAGCCTACAACTAAATAATAAAGGCACCGAGGCCTGGGGATTTTGGGATCTGGGAGACTTGAGATCTGGACAATCTTGACTAAAAGGAGACTGGGACTCATTTGGTTTCATCTGTGCACTAAAGAAACTGGAACATTCTGCACTCACAGAACCTAAATTGGTTTTAAAATTGGTGTGTAACCCTGACTAAATTTTAGCCCAGGACTTTGCATTGATCTTAGTGACTAGGCCTTGAATCTAACCCAAGCACTGTGTCCTGTGATATGTAATCACAAAACTCCAAGTAACCCCAGATTCTAGCAACCTTGGGGCCACTGGGGACCTCAAGGGTCGTCCTAAAGACTCAAATAATTTTAGGGACTTGGGGACTGAGAGACCTTGTAGCCCAGGACGCGATTCTTTGGGGCTTCTGATTTGGGGAATGGAAGTGGTTCCATCCAAAGTGACTTAATGTAAGTGGTCTGACTTTTTGAGGACCTGGGAAGCTAACTCAGCACTTGAAACAAAATACCTTTAATGATTCCCAAATACTTCCAGCCACAACCTTAGCTGTCTAGTGTCTTATCTGGGGGTATAGACTGTGGACTTAGTGGAGACTGACACTGATGTGAATTTGATTCTCAAAGGACTGCACTAGCCTTTCGGGAGTCAGATTTGTGGTAACTCAAAGCAACTGGCTGACTTAAAATTCTAATAAGAACTCCGGGGACCACCAAATTTTAGAACTCCTGGACTAAAATGGCCTGAGGGACTAAATGACTTAAAGACTGGGGCCTTGTGGACACCTGAACCCGTCCCACACTCCAACCTATAGCCCAGTGAGGAACCAAAACCTGGAAGAACTAGTGATCTCATGTTCAGCTTAATTGCATGATCTCTGTGACTAGGGACTCCTAGTCTATGGACGCTAGATCTTTAGAAAGTGTGACTCCTAGAATGGGTGGTTCTAATCTGTAGACTCCAAGCACCCAAATGACTTGGGGACTAGCAACCTGGGGGACTAAAACCTGTAGTGCTGAATTTTTAATTCCTAAAATAGCCTGAATGCAACTAAAATTTGGTGGCAGTATTTGATGTCTGTGGTGACTTTTGGTAGACTGGGTGACTATTCACTATCTGGATTCTAAAGACTGCATTGCCTGGAGTTCATCTCTCAGTAATCTTTAAAGTGAACTCTAAATGACTTTGTGTTCCACAACTGTGGCTGCCTTGGGGCCTTAGGGAATTTTGAGACTAAATGGCCTGAATTTGGAATGACTTGGGGTGACCTGGGGCCTCAGGACACCCAACCATCCCACATCCCAGCCTTAGGGTCCTAAAGTGATGTAAACCAAAACTAAATAAACTCCTGTGACCAAACAACCTAAAATTAATTAAAAGAATTTCTGAAGTACCAACCAGCTTGATCTAAATGTTGAACTCAGGATCTGTGACCTGAGGTGAATTCAGCCCAGTGGACTTAATTTCTGCACTTAGAATTCAGTGGTTCGATCTCTGGGGACTAAAGGTTCCTGTGGGGATTTTAAAACCAGCCTAATTGTGTTTCTCCCAGCTCTGGTCAGCCTGTTTCAACCTTAATAGCCTGAAAAGCACTGATGGTCAGTAGACTTTGGGGAATTCTGCAAGATTCAGATTTTGTTGTTCGACTCCTGTGAACTTAGGGGTGAAACGTAAAGACTTTTGTGGGAAAATCTCATTAACCCAAAATGCCCTAAAATTCCTTTAGGTGACTCGGGGAGGTTTGTCATTCCCAGGATGACTTTAAAATGACTTGGGGTATTCAGCCTTTGAGACTGCAATCCCATCCACCTCTGTAGCGACTCTGGTGATTCTCGGCAACCTGAGGCCTCAGTATCGACCCTTAGTAAGACTCAGCACCCTGGAAACCCAAAATTCAGTATTGACCCTAGGGGAGATCAAAGGTCCTAAAATGATCTCATGCAAAACCTCAAAATTTGGGAAATGACCAAATGCCCTGGTACATCTTGATGCCCAAAATCTCGTGGACTTGGGGTCTTTTAGGGGTGAACTTAGGGCTCCACTATCTGACCTCAGTAGAATTTAGACTCCTGGCCTGCTCTTGGGGAATTGTAAGTAGAACCCTGGGTAACCCTGCAAACTTAGGGGTCTTAGAGCCGACCTCAGCCCTTGTGAACCCTGAGGGTGCTCAAATGTGACCAAATGACCTGTGCATCAGTATCTCTGTGATTCAGTACTTGTGACTCCAGCAGACTGGGTAGGTGGACTCTGTACTTCCCAAAAGACCTAGTGGACTTGCACTCAGGCCCAGCCTTGAATTTGGGGGTAATCTCAAAGCTGAGTCTCAGAAGATTCAAGTAAAACCCTATTTCAGCCTACCCTGAAATTACTATAAAGACTGGAGGGGCCTAGTCTCAAGCACTGGGGTCTTTGAGTAACCCTAAAATTCAGGACCCATTCTAATTTCAAAGAACCCTCAGCACCTGGATTGCCTGTGCACTGGGGTGTTAAACCTGTAACCCTGTTTTAACTTTCAAATTAAAATACCCTGTACCCTGGGAGTCCTGGGAGGCCTAGTGACTGTGTGACTGGGAGCCGAATTCTCATGCCATCTCCAGTACATCTGGGGCCCTGAATTGCATAAGACTAGTAGACCTGAGTATCTGGTGAACTGGCATCTGAAATGACTGGTGACCCTGTCCCTGGGGGTTTGGGAGCCTACCCGTGACTTAAAGCTATCTTAATGATCTCTAGAAACCAAAATTCTTAGGGGCTTACTTTGTGGCTGCCCCAGGACACTTTCTGCATGCCTGTAGCTCCTCAAAGGCCTGGGTCTTTGAAAGAACCCAAAATTCAGAATTTGTTCACCTGTAAAGAACCTGGGGACCCTGGAATGACTTTGTAGAGGATCTGGGGCTAACCTAAACCCTAACCTCTCTGTATCAGGATGATTTTAGGGGCCCTTTGAGGAATTTTATACTAAAATAAATTGAAGAATTGCACTGTTCTCGGGAGATCAGGAGACTTAGTGGGAATTGTAAAATTGGTAATTGTAAAACCCAAAGTGCCTCTATGCAGACTTGGATTCTAAGAACTTTTGGTTCTCTCACACCTCCCATATTTTTTTCAGCCAACTATGTACTCCTGGGATGGGAAACCCAAACTGCCCAACTGTGACTCGAGGATCCACTGGGACTCTGAGTAACTCCAGCAACTCCAAAATCCCTCAAATTTCACAAACCTGATTCTTCTCCTGTATTTTTCAAATTAACTCCCAAATGATTTGGGGCAACCTGGCCCTACTTTGTTTTGTTTTATTCTTTCAACAACTCCAGGACCTACCCTAACCTTGTGCTTTTTTTCTTGCCTTTTTTCTTTAACTCTAATTTTCACAGCAACCTCAGGTGCTGTCTGGCCTTTTCAACTGACTCCTTTACCAACCTTCTTGACTTTTTCTTTTTTCTCCAACAACCTCCCGAACCTCCCAACTTTGTGCTGGCCTTCTGGTCTCTGCCTTGCCTTGGCCCAATGGCCTCATTGGCCTGGCTCCTGGGTCTGCCTCACTGGTTCTTGGCTCACCTGGACCTTGATTCTTTGGTCAGCTCTTTAATTCTTCCAGTAAACCTTTCTGCCTTGGACTCCTGTGACCTCGGCCTGATTTTGTGTAACTCTTTTTCTACTTCTTTTAACCTTGATTCCCAAACCTTTGAATTTTGGTAGCTTCCTTTATTCTTGGTTTTCGGCCTCTTATTCTCACTTTCTTTGGCTGCAACCTCCTGGACTTCATGAGTTCAATTCTTTGGTGACTTTTTCTTTCTTTTTTAAAACCCCGTGATCCCTGGTCACACCTTTCTAGGTGACCCTTCCCAGTCTGGCCTTCTTTTAACTCCCATCTTCACCTCGTGAACCTTTCGGCCTTGAACCTTGACCTGAATTGCATCTCTTTCTTTCAAGGCCTTTCAGTTCTCTTATTCTTGGCCTCTATTCTTTCTTTCGGCCTTTCAAGCAAACTCCTAACCCTGTACCTAATCTTTGGGGATTTTTCTTCTGGATCATTCCTAACCTCTGTGATCCCTACCACGAGCCTTTACTTTTGAACTTTTTCAACTCAGCCTTTTCATCGCAACCCTGGGGACTTTTTTTTTTTTTTTTTTTTAATTCTGACTCCTTGTTTCATGACTTTCTGGGAACTTTTCACCTGACTTTGGCCTACCTCTGGGGTAACTGCCTTTCGTGGAGGCCTCAACTGCCCCAGGCACTGGTGGCTTCCCAGTGTCCAGTCCAATTTCAGTAATACCATGTCCCCAGGGCTTGTGACTCCCAAATGGGTCCCCAAACCGAGGGCAAACCTCCTCAGCACCCCAGCAAAATTTAAAATCCCTGACAGGTCCCCTGAGGACCTCCCAGCCTGGAGCTCCTCCAAAACCAACTGAAACCCAAATTCCGGTCGTACCTCCAAGCAGTGTAATTCAAAAACCCGCAATTCCTCTCCCAAAATCAAGCAAAAAATCAGCCCAAAAAACCCAAAAACTTCATCCCAAAACGAACCCTAAAAATTCCCTAATAAACTTTAAAAATTTCCATCCAACATCCCTAAACCCAGAACCCTAACCTCTTTGGGACCCTCCCATTTTTGGACCCTCCTGACTAACTCCACCATTTTGACCCTCCCCCAATCTTGAGCTCCACTCCACCTCCGGGGATCTCCCCCACCCTTGACCCTCCCCCACCTCTTTGGGATTCCCTCTCCCACCCTTTGGGACCCCTCCCCCACTTTTTGAGGACCCTCCTCCTCCTACCTCTTTTGAGCACCTCTCCCAATTTTGGGAACCCTCCCCATGTGGACCTCTCCTCTAATCTTTTGAGACTTCTTCAAATTTCTGGGACCTCATTTTTGACCCCTCCCCAAATTTGTGGGAGTCTCCTTTCATCTCTGAGCCCCCTCACCTAGTGTTGCGCCCTCAGTGAGCTCCCTCCAGCCAGGCTGCGGCAGCTCCCTGCAGGATTCTTCAGCCTCCCCATCGTCTCCGAGGGGAGCGGGCGACCCTCAGCGTCCCTGGAAAGGAAAAGCAGCCAACAAACGTCACCAAAATTAAGTCTCATTCTGCCCTGTCAGTTTCTAAATCAGCCAAAAGTCGTCCTAAAAATCAGATTCTTTAAAGTCAAACTCCCAAAATCAGCCTCCCAAAATCGTTCCTAAAATTGCAGCCTCCTAAAATGAAACTCTAAAATGCAGCCCTAAAATTGCCTAAAATCAGCCCTAAAATCAATAGCTCCTAAAATCAGCCTCCTAAATTGCCTGCTAATCAACCCTCAAATCAATCAAAATTCTACTCCCAAACCAGTCTCTGTAAATTAACTCCAAAATCAGCCCTAAATCAGCCTAAAATCACTCCTAAAATAAAACCAAAATCGGCCTAAAATTGCCTAAAATCACCTCCCAAAATCAAGCTCCCAAATCAACTCGTACCCAGTCTAAAATCAAGCTCAAAATCGCCATCACTACAATAAAAATTCCCCAAAAATCAGCCCCTAAAATCACCCAAAATCAAACCCTAAACCACCGTTACTATGCAAAATCACCCCTAAAATTCAATTCTCAGAATCACCTCCTAACCATCCCAAAAATCTGTCCATTTCACTCCAAAATCACCTCCTAAAATTGCATATAAAATCACCCTGAAAGTAATTCCTAGATCTGTCTAAAATCATCTAAAATCAACCCTGAGATCAGTCCTCTAAAATCACCACAAAAATTCTCAAAATGCATCCCACATAACTCCTAAAATCGGCCCCAAAATCAGTCAGCCTCCTCTCTAAATTACTCCAGAATAAGCCCCAACTCCAGCTCCTAAATTCACCCAAACATGGCCTAAAATCACCCATTCAGCAAAATCAGTCCTAAAATCACCTGCACCAGCCCTAAACTCAGTCCTAAAAATCACCTCCAAAAATCAGACTAAAATCATTCCTGTGTAATCAGTCCTAAAATTACTCCTTGAAATCACCTAAAACCAGCCCAAAATCAAACTCCCCAAATAGCTCCTCCAAAACTCACCCTCAAAATCAACTCTAAAAATCACCTTAAAATCAGCCTCCTTTAATTACTCCTACCCACCCAAAAATCACCTCTAAAATTACTCCCTCTAAATCAGTCTCTAAACCAGCGACTACTCACCTTAAATTCACCTAAAATCACCCAAATTATCCAAAATCAGCTCGTACTAGCCCTGAATTACTCCCAAATTCACTCCCAAAAATCACCCCATTCCTTGTAACTAGCCCTGAAATCAGCAAATTCACCCCACCAAACCTCTAAAATTTCACTGACATTACCCTGTAATCAGTCCTCCAAACCAGCGACCTGCTCCAAAACTCAGCCCTCCAAAAATCAAACCTGAAAATCACCCAAAATTGCCCAAAATCAGCCCAAAATCCCCTAATCAAAATTACCCCAACGTCCTTAAACCCCTAATGTCCCTCTAACCACCCTAATCAGTGTGTCCCAAATCTTTAATGTCCCCAGTGTCCCTAATCCCACGTCCCCCAGTGTCCCTATAATGTCCCCTAACTAATGTCCCTTAGTGTCCCAACTCTTAGTGTCCCCAGTGTCCCCACGCTGTCCCCACCTGTCCCCAATGTCCCTCATGCATGTCACTCAGGGAGTTCGTGGCACTGGCAATAGCACCCCAGCGGCAGCAGAGTGCCAGTGTCCCTAGTGGTCCCCACTGTCCCCAGTGGCTAGTGTCACTAGCATCTCCCCTCAGTGTCCCCATGTCCCCAGTGTCCCCTAATGTCTCCCACCTCCCCAGTGTCCCCTAGTGTCTAATAATGTCCCGTGTGTCCCTGTAGTGTCCCCAATGTCTTGGGCTGTCCTCATAATGTCCCCAATCACCCCAAATCCCCTTACTGTCCCTCAGTGTCGCTTAATGTCCCCAATGTCCCCCAGTGTCTAATGTCCCCAATGGCCCTAATCAGTGTCCCCCACGGTCCCACTCACTCGTCCCCAGCTCCTCCCGCTGTCACTCATGTGAGGTCTCCCTGCGGGCACTGCATGGCATCGTGCACTCCTAGCGGCAGCAGAGTGCCACTGTCCCCACTCGTCTGAGTGTCCCTAAATGTCCCAATCCCCCCAGTGTCTGCTACGTCCATAGTGGTCTAATGTCCCTAATGTCCCCAGTGTCCCCTAATCAATCCCCTAATGTCCCCAATGTCCCCAGTGTCCCAAATCCCCCAATCCCCCTAATCGTCCCCAGATGCTCTACTGTCCCAAATGTCCCCAGTGTCATCTGCATATGTCCCCCAGGCACTGATGGCACAGCATCCCCCAGTGGCGCAGTAGTGCCAGTGTCCTCACTGTCCTCCAGTGTCCTGATGTCCCCTAATGTCCCCAGTGTCCTAATCAATGTCCCCCAGTGTCCCTAGTGTCCCTAATGTCCCCTAATGTCCCCTAATGTCCCCAGTGTCACCAATGTCCCCAGTGTCCCCAATGTCCCCAGTGTCACCAATGTCCCCAGTGTCTCCCTAATGTCCCCAATCCCCTCAATGTCCCCTAATTGTCCCCCCAATGTCCCCAGTGCCCCCAATCCCCCAGCAATCACTGTCCCCACGTGTCCCCACTGTCCCCAATCCCCCAATGTCCCCAGTGTCACGTCCCAATCCCCCACTGTCCCACTGTCACTGTCTACGTCACGTCCCTCAATCCCCCATTCCCTCTAATGTCGCAGTCTCCTAAATGTGCTGTGTGTCCCTCAATGTCAATCCCTCTCAGCTCTCCTATCAATGTCCTCCCCACTGTCCCTCACTGTCTTTCCTTAGTGCTCCCTAGTGTCTCCCTTACATCCTAAACTGTCAATAAACCTCTAATGTGTCTACTGATACACTGTCCCCGCTTTTGTCACCCATGAGTGTGGTCCTCAGGCACTGGCACAGCACCCCCAGCTGCAGCGTCAGCTAGCAGTTCCTCCCAGTGTCTCACTGTCTTCTTTCACCACTGTCGGGCTGTCACCTGCATAGGCCCCCAGGCACTGGCACAGCACCCCAGCGGCAGCAGCGGGTCCAGCAGCCAGTCAGCAGCCAGAGGGAGGCGGGCGGCACAGCACCAGCGTCACTGCGCACGCTGGCCAGCACGGCCTGCCAAGGACTCATGACACGCCCAGCGCACCATCTGCACTAGCACCAGGCTGCCCCGCCCCAGGCACACGCCGGGCCAGGGAGCCTGGGGAGGGACGGGGGACAACGGGGACATTGGGGACAGTGACACTGGGGAAATCTGGGGGATTGTAGAGATGGGGACACTGACATTGGGGACATTGCATTGCGGGACTTGGGGATTATCGTGGGGACTTGGTGGACATCGGACATTGGGGACTAGCCAGGACACCGGGGACATTGGGGACAGTGGGGACACTGGGGACACTGGGGATTTGTGACTGGTGATATGGCTGGGACACCAGACACTGGGGATCTGGATATTGGGGACATTGGGGACAAATACCAGTATCATTGGGGACACCGACATTGGGGACACCGATATTGGGGATTTGGACATTGGGGATTTGGGGGAATGGATCATCAGACGACTGGCTGGATATTGAAGCGGATTTGGGGAATGGGACTTATTTGGGGACATTGGGGACACTGGGGGATTGGGGGACTTTGGGGACATTGGGATTTAGAAATGTGGGACATTGGGGACATTGGGGACACTGGGGATATTAGACTTAGACATCAAAACCAGACACTGGGGATATTGGGATCACCGGTCAGGAGCCCGAGGGAGGTGGGGGACAACCGTGGGGACATTTCAGACAGTGGGGTAATTTGGGGGACTTGTAGGGCATTAGACATCAGACACCAGACTGGGGATATCAGACATTAGACACCAAATACTAGACACCAGACACACTTGGGGACACCGGGGATTGAGATTACTGGGGACACTGGGGACACTGGGGATATTGGTGACTTGGGGATTGGGACTAATGTGGACACTGCATATTTGTGACTAAAGAATGGGGACATTTTAGACATTTTCAGGACACTGGGGATTGGGGATTTGGGGACATTGTATCTGGAAGGAATGGGGACATTAGACACTGGGGATATAGTGGGACAGGGGACATTGGGGAATGTGGGACACTAGACATTAGGGGATCGCCGTCAGGAGCCTGGGGGAGGGACGGGGACAACGGGACATTGGGGACCAGATTGGGCTGGGGACACAGATGGCCAGTAATATTTGGGGATATTAAAGACACTGGGGGATAATGTGGGGAATGGGGACGATTAGACATTAGGGACACTGGGATATTGGGGGATTTGTAGGGGAATAATAACAGGACATTAAAATAATTGGGATATTAGTGGGGAGGGGACATTGGGGATGGGGAATGGGGACACAGACACTCTGGACATTGGGGACACTGGGCCATTGGGGACACTGGGGATTAGCATAAACCCCACTTCATTGCTGCCCAAAATGCTCTGTGTTCATCTCAAGCCCTCCCAAAAGAGCCCAAAAGCCCAAAAAATCCCCCAAAATCCCTGATTGAATTTTGTTTCATTCCCCACCACCCAGGGAGGTGCAGTGGCGCAGCGCCCAGCGGCACACGATAGGAAACACTCCCAAAATCCTCAAAAAATCCCCAAAATCCCTAAAAATCCCTGCAAAAATCCCAAAAATCCTCTTTAATAATCCCCCAAAATTTTTCAAAAACCCAAAAATCCCCACAAAATCCCAATAAATCCCAAAAAATCTCCCAAAAAATCCCCTTAAAAATCCGAAAAAATCTCCAAACTCAAAACCTAAGTAAAAAATCCTCAAAAATCCCCCTAAAAAATCCCAAAAATCCCCAAACATCCTCCTGAAAGCCCTGTAATCCCTTAATTGAATTTTTGTTTCATTCCCTCACACCCAGTAGGATGGTATGTCATGCCCAGTAGCACGAGAAACACTCCAAAAATCCCCAAAAATCCCATTTAAACCATAAAAATCCCAAAAATCCCTCTAAAAATCTCAAAAACTCTAAAAATCCCCAAAACCTAATCCCCAAAACTCAAATAATCCCTAAAATCCCCGCAAATCCTGCAAAACTCAAAACTCAAAAATCCCTAAAAAATCACCAAAAATCACTTCCCAAAAATCCCTTCGGAAAAATCACTCAAAAATCCCTCAAAATCCCAAAAATCCCCTTCTGGCAAAAAAATCTCCAAAAATCCTAAAATCACCTAAAATCCCCAAAACCCCTTTAAAACAACTCTAAAAATCACCAAAAAATCCTGCAAAAATCCCCCAATAATCCCCCAAAAAATCACCCAAAAAATCCCCAAAAGCCCAAAAATCCCCAAAAAAATCCCCTAAAAATCCCTAAAAACTCTAAAAATCCCCTAATTCCATTTGAATTGATTCCCAGCTCACCTTGTAGGCTGCAGTGGCGAGCGCCCAGCAGTACGCTGTAGGAACACCCTTAAAACCTCCCAAAAATCCCCAAAAATCACCTCAAAAATCCCAAAAAACTTCAAAAATCCCAAAAATTACCCGCAAAAAATCCCCTAAATCCCCAAAATCCCCAAAAACACCTAAAACATCCCCCAAATAATCCCTCAAAAATCCTAAAAATCGCTTCAAAAAATCAGCTTTCAAAACTCGGGAAAACTCACCCACCTTTCAAAAATCCCAAAAACTCCTAAAAATCCCCAAAATCCCAAAAATCCCTTTAAAAATCCCCAAAATTCTCAAAAATCCCCTTAATTTCATTTTGCATTGATTCCCGCTCACTCCAGGCAGGCGGTGGCGCAGCCTGGCCCATGCACTAGCATAGAAACACTCCCAAAAGCCTCCCAAAAAATCACCAAAAATCGAAAATCCTGCCAAAAATCCCAAAAATCAACATCCCTGCTAAAAAATCCCCAAAAATCTTCGCAAAAAATACTCCAAGTAAATATTTCCCAAAAAATCCCAAAATCCGATCCTCATCCCTATCCAAAAATCAAAAATCCCATTTAAAAGTCCCGTACCGTCAAAAACCCTCAAAAAATCTCCAAAATAAAAAACCCCAAAATCCCAAAAATCCCGAAAATATTCCGAAAACCACCAAAAATCCCCAAAAATCACCAAAAAATCACCACCAAAAATCCTAAAAATCCTCAAAATCCCCAAACATCCCTTAAAAAATCCCCAAAATTCCCAAATTTCATTAAATTTTATTTCCATCGATTCCCAGCTCACCCAGCAGGCGGCGGTGCCGCAGCGCCCAGCAGTACGCATAGAAACACTCCTCCGCAGCTCTGGGAGAACCGCGGCGCCCTCGGGGCGAGCGTAGTCCACGGACAGGATGGCGTGCCCAGGTCGCGCGCCCAGCCGCAGCTCGTGCGAGCGACGACGTCTGCGCCACGAAGCCGCCGCCGTGGAAATGCAGCAGCAGCCCCTGGCGAGGGCAGGGGCGGCCCCGCGCCGCCAGGCAAGGGGCAGCCCCAGGGCGAGGAGGAGTCGGAGCAGGTCAGGCGCTGAGGCCGCCGAGTCCTGGGAAGAGATGAGGAGAAAAAAAATTAGAAATGAGAAAAAAATATTCCAAAAATTCCACCCCAAATTCTTCAAAAACACACCCAAAATTCTGCTTAAAACATCAAAAATCCCATTTTAAAACCCCAAAAGCGAGATTGAAAACCCTAAAAGTCTCCCCTAAAAAATACCCAAAAAGTCCTCTAAAAGTACTTTAAAAATCTCTCCAAAATCCAATATGAATCCTAAAAATCCCATTTAAAACCCTAAAAAATGCCCTTAAATACACTCAAAATCCCTCAAAAATCCCTCAAAATCCTAAAAATCCTCCAAAAATCCCTAAAAATCCCTCCCCCCTAAAAAAACCTCAAAAATCGAAATAAAAAACCTCCAAAAATTAATAAAAAATCCTCCAAAGACACCCTCAAAAATCCCATTTAAGACTCTAAAAATCCTCCCAAAAAACTTCCCTTTAAAATAACCCTAAAAATCATCCAAAAATCCTAAAAATACATCCAAAAATCCCTCAAAATCCCTCCAAAATCCCCCTGACCCCTACACCACACTCTCAAAACCTCCAAAATGCCCCACAAAGTCCCCCCAAAACTCCTCCCAAAAATCCAGATTTAAACCCCCAAACGGCGCCGATGGGAATGGAGCAGCCCGCAAGCAGAGGGGAGGGCCCTGGGGCGAGGAGGAGTTTGAGCGGAGTCAAGGCGCCGAGCCGCCGAGTCCTGGGAAGAGAGATGAGGCAGAGGGAAATTAGTGAAAAAATGAGAGAAATGAGGGATTATACAAAAAATATTCCAAAAATTCCACGCAAATTCTTGAAAACAAACAACAAAAATTCTGTTTAAAAACATCAAAAACTCACAAACAAAAAGTGACTGAAAACCCTAAAAGTCTCCCAAAAATACTCCAAAAAGTCCCTCTAAAAGTACTTCAAAAATCTCTCCAAAAATCCAATATGAATCCCAAAAACCTAATGAAAACCCTCATGCCCATGACATATGCAAAAATCCTCAAAAATCCTCAAAAATCCCTAAAAATCCTCCAAAAATCCTTAAAAAATCCTCCAAAAATCCCTAAAAACCCTCAAAAGTCAATACAAAAATCCTCCAAAAATTAATAAAAAAATCCTCCAAAGAAACCCTCAAAAATCCATTTAAGACTCTAAAATCCTCCAAAAATTCCCTTAAACAACCTACAAAAATCATCCAAAAATCCCAAAAATCATCCAAAAATCCCCTGAAAAAATCCCAAAAAATGCCCAAAAATCTCCCCGACCTCTTCAAAATGCCCCAAAAATCAAAACTCCTCCCAAAAATCCGATTTAAACCTCTAATCGGCGCTGTGGGAATGGAGCAGGCCCGGGCAGGGGGAGGGGCCCCAGGGCGAGGAGGAGTCCGGAGCGGGTCAGGGCGCTGAGCGCCGCTGAGTCCTGGGAAGAGATGAGGAAAAAAAGAGGGAAATTAGGTGGAAAAATGAGAGAAATGAGGAAAAAAATTATACAAAAAATATTCCCAAAAAAATTCCACGCAAATTCTTTCCAAAAACACCAAAAATTCCGTTTATAACCCTTTAAAAACCCTCATTTATATCCCTAAAAATGCCCTTAAAATATACTCAAAAATCCCTCAGAAAATCCTCCAAAAATCCCTCCCAAAAATCCCTCCAAAATCTAGTCCCAAAAATTCTTTAAAATATCCAAAATACTGCAAACAAAATGAATAAAAAATCCTCCAAAGAAACCCCTCAGAAAATCCCATTTGAGACCATCAAAAGTCCTCCAAAAATTCCTCAAAATATCCCAAAAATCATCCAAAAATCCCAAAAAATCCTCCAAAAATCCCTCAAAAATCCTTTAAAAATGATCCTCAAAAACCCCAAAAATCCCTAAAATCCTCAAAAAATACCCGAAAATCTCTGAAAAATCGCCCAAAAATGGCCCAAAATTCCCCAAAACACCCCCCAAAAATCTCCCAAAATTTCCAAAAATGCTAAAAAATCCAATTTAAATGCAAAAAAATCGATTTAAAATCCAATTTTTGAAATCCCATTTTCACCCAAATTTTCCCCGAATTTTTCCCTAAATTTTTCCCAGATTTTCCCCAAATTTTCTCCCCCAATTTTTCCCCAGATTGCCCGAGTCTGCAGGGGTCACCTGTCCCCGTGGGTGTGTGGGGAGAGCAGCCATGAGTGCAGAGGGGGCGGGGCCAGGTGAGCCCAAACCCCCAAAATGCCCCCAAAATGCCCCAAAAATTCACCCCAAAATTCAACTGAAATTCACCCCAAAATTCACCCAAAATTCACTCCAAAATTCACCCCAAATGGGAACTGAGAATGCACACAAAAATCCACCCAAATTTCACCCCAAAAATCTAAAAAATCCTCAAAAAATCCAATTTAAATCCCAAAAATCCCTCCAAAAAATTCCCAATAAATTCCCAAAAAATCCCCCAAAAGAAATCCCCAAAATTTCCAAAAATGCTAAAAATGCAATTTAAATGCAAAAAAATTCGGATTTCAAAATCCTATTTCAAACCCCATTTTCGCCCCAAATTTTTCCCCTAAATTTTCTCCCAAATTTTTCCCAAATTTTCCCGAATTTTCCCCCAAATTTTTCCCAAATTTTTCTCACATTTTTCCCACAATTTTTTCCCCAAATTTCCCCCCAGTCTCACCTGTCCCCGTGGGTGTGGCTTGGGAGAGCAGCCCATGAGTGCAGGGGCGCGAGACCCAGTGAGACCAAACCTCCAAAATGCTAAAATGCTAAAATTCACCCAAAATTCAGCTGAAATTCACCCAAAAATTCACCCAAAAATTCACCCAAAATTTACCCAAAGATCCACCCCAAATTCACCCAAAAAATCCCCAAAATCCTCCAAAAAATCCAGTTTAAATCCCCAAAGAAAATCCCCCCAAAATCCTCCAAAATTCCCCAGAATTCCAAAAAACCCCAAAATATCCCCCCCAAAATTACCCCAAAAAATCTCCCCAAAATTTTTAAAAATGCTAAAAGAATCCAATTTAAATGCAAAAAATTTGATTTAAAATCCAATTTCAAACCCCATTTTTCAGCCCTAAATTCTTTCCGAATTTTTCCCAAATTTTCCCTCAAATTTTTTCCCAAATTTTCCCCAATTTTCTTTCCCAATTTTTCCTCAGATTGCCCGAGTCTGCAGTGGTCACCTGTCCCTCGCGGATGTGGTAGTAGAGCAGCTTGAGTGCAGGGGCGGGGCCCAGGTGAGCCAAACCCCAAAAATCCCCAAAAATCCCCCAAATCCCCCAAAATCCCCTAAAAATTCAACACGAAATTCACCCCAAAATCCACCCCAAATTTCACCCCTAAAATTCGCCCAAAATTTACCCAAAATCCACCCCAAATTCACCCAAAAATCCCCCAAAATCCTCAAAAAATCCAATTTAAATCCCCAAAAATCTAAAAATCCTCAAAAATTCCCAATAAATTCCAAAAACCCCAAAATATCCCCCAAAATTACCCCCAAAAAAATCCCCCAAAATTTTTAAAAATGCTAAAAAATCCAATTTAAAATGCAAAAAATTTGATTTAAAATCCAATTTTAAACCCCATTTTACGCCCCAAATTTTTCCCGAATTTTTTCCCAAATTTTTCCCCAAATTTTTCCCCAATTTTCCCCAATTTTTTCCCAATTCCCCGGAGTCTGCAGGGTCACCTGTCCCTCGCGGATGTGGTAGGGAGAGCAGCCGCAAGGTGCAGGGGGCAGACCCAGGTGCGCTCGAGGCAGGGCGATCGTGACGCTCCGCGAGGGGTCCCGGGCCAGCAGCAGCTCCAGCTCGGGGGCACGGCCAGGGCGCGGCACAGCCCACCTGCACCAGGTCAGGCGAGACCCGCGGACTGCGAGGGAAAAACCAGGGGAAAAACAGTCAAAGTGCGAAA
This sequence comes from Luscinia megarhynchos, assembly GCA_034336665.1. Lineage (NCBI taxonomy): Eukaryota > Metazoa > Chordata > Aves > Passeriformes > Muscicapidae > Luscinia > Luscinia megarhynchos. The sequence continues at coordinate 114,152 of JAPFBE010000066.1, read as the reverse complement.
GTGAAAAAAAAATGGGGAAAAACGGTGAAAAAACGGCGAAAAAGCAGTGAAAAACAGTGAAAAACAGGTGAAAAAAAGCAGCGATTGGAAAAATGGCTAAAAACGGGTGGGGGAAAATGGGGGAAAATGGGATAAAAATGAGGAAAAATGGGGAAGAAATGGGGAAGAGAGAAGAAAAAAAAGGGGGAAAAATAGGGAGAAAAGGTGAAAAAGCGGTGAAAAAATGGCAAAAAAAAGGTGAAAATATGGCTAGAAAAAAGGTGAAAAAATGGGGGAAAATGGCGTAGCGGTGAAAAATTGATGGAAAAAAGGGTAAAAACAGGTGAAAAATGGGGAAAAAAAGGAGGGGAAAATGGGGGAAAATGGGGAAAATGGGGAAAAAATGGGAAAAAATGGGGAAAATGGGGAAAAAATTGGAGAAAATTGGGAAAAATGAAGGAAAATCGGGGGGAAAATGGTAAAAGGTGAAAAACCGGCTAAAAAAGGACCCTAAAATGGATCAGAAATTACCCAGAAATCCCAAAATCTCAGCCCGTTCGCACCCAAATTCACCCTCAAAAATCCCAAATCTTGCCCCAATAATTTGGGGTTTCCTTGGCGAGGATTTATGGGGAGTTTGCGGGGAGCAGGGCTAGGCACAACCACCTGCAGCGCTGGGTGAGCTGAGAGCCACTGGACTGGGGGAAAACCGGGAGAAAACGCGGTCAAAGTCACGAAAAAGTGAAAAAAATGGGGAAAAAAGGTGAAAAACGGCTTGAGGGTGAGAAAAAATGGCGAAAAACGGTGGGAAAATGGGAAAATGAGATAAAATGGGGAAAAATGGGAGAAAAAGAGAGAAAAAAGAGAAAAAATGGCGAAAAAGCGGTGAAAACCTGGCAAAGCGGGTGGAAAAATGGCTAAAAAAGGGTGGGAAAATGGGGAAAAAATGGGATAAAAATGGGATCAAAATGGTGAAGAAATAGGGAAAAAAAGAAGAAAAAAAAGGGGGAAAAAATGGGGAAAAAAAAGGTGAAAAAAAGCAGTAGAAAAAATGGGGAAAAACAGTGCGAAAAAGCGGTGCGAAAACGATTGGAAAATGGCTAAAAAGGTGGAAAATGGCTAAAAATGGTGAAAAAGCGGCCCGAAAAAAGGTGGGAAATGGGGAAAAATGGGATAAAAATGGGATAAAAAATGGGGAAGAAATGGGGAAAAAAAGAAGAAAAAAGAGGGGGAAAAAAATGGGGGAAAAAAAGGTGAAAAACTGATTGAAAAAAATGGTGAGAAAAAGCGGTAAAAAAATGGGGAAGGAATGGCAAAAAAGGGTGAAAAGGTGATGGAAAAAAAGGGGAAAAACAGGTAAAAAAAAGAGGGAAAAAATGGGGGAAAAAATCGGGAAATGGGGAAAATATGGGGGAAAATATGGGAAAAAAGGTGAAAAACCCATTTAAAAGCGAGCCTAAAATGGATCAGAAATTACCCAGAAATCCCAAAATCTCAGCCCAAAAATCCCCAAATTCACCCCAAAAATCCCAAATCTTGCCCCAATAATTTGGGGTTTCCTGGCGGGATTTATGGGGGATTTTGGGAGATTTTGGGGATTTTTTAGGGCATTTTAGGGATTTTTTGTGATTTTTTTATTTTTGAGGGATTATTTGAGGATTTTTTATGTGGGGATTTTTGGGGGATTTTTTAGGGGATTTTTTGGGGATTTTTGTAATTTTTTGGATTTTTGGGGATTTTTAAGGATTTTTAGGGGATTTTTAGGGGATTTTTTTTGGGGGGGGGATTTTTTATAGGGGATTTTTTGGGGGGGTTTTGGGGATTTTTTGGGATTTTTTATGGGATCTTTTAGGGTTTTAAGGATTTTTGGGGGATTTTTTAAGGAGATTTTTTGGGGGGTTTTTGGGGATTTTTTTGATTTTTATGGGATTTTTTGAGGGATTTTTAAAGGATTTTGGGGGGATTTTTTCGGGATGCGCGGGGGAAATTTTTTAAGGATTTTTGGGGATTTTTGGGGATTTTTTTTATTTTTTTGGGATTTTTTATGGGGATTTTTGGGGATTTTTGGGGGATTTTTTAGGGGATTTTTTGGGGGGTTTTTGGGGGGGTTTCCATGTGGGGTTTCCTGGAGGTTTTGGGGGTTTTTCTGGGGGTTTTGGAGTCTTTTTGGGGTTTTTGGGGTGCTGAGTCACTTTTTGGGGTTTTTGGGTTGCTGGAGTCATTTTTTGGGGTTTATTTTGGGGTCTCTCCCCACCAGCAGCTCGGTCTCAGTGAGATTTTGGGGGCAATTTAATGGGATTTTGAGGCATTTTTATGGGATTTTTTCGGTTTTTGGGTTTTTCATGTTTTGAGGTCAGGGTTTTTGGGGTTTTTGGGGTGCTGAGTCATTTTTTGGGGTTTATTTTGGGGTCTCTCCCACCAGCAGCTCGGTCTCGGTGAGATTTTGGGGCAATTTAATGGGATTTTGAGGCATTTTTATGGCATTTTTTTTTGGGTTTTTGGGTTTTTTCATGTTTTGAGGTCGGGTTTTTTGGGGTTTTTTGGGGTGCTGGAGTCATTTTTTGGGGTTTATTTTTGGGGTCTCTCACCGCCAGCAGCTCGGCCTCGAGTGAGATTTTGGGGGCATTTTATGGGATTTTTGGGCATTTTTATAGCATTTTTCTGGTTTTGGGTTTTCATGTTTTTGAGGTCGGGTTTTGAGGGTTTTTGGGGTGCTAAGTCACTTTTTTGGGGTTTTTTGGGGGCGCTGGAGTCATTTTTTTGGGGTTTATTTTGGGGTCTCTCCCCACCAGCAGCTCGGTCTCGGTGAGATTTTTTGGGGGCATTTTTGTGGGATTTTGGGGCATTTTATGGCATTTTTGTGGTTTTGGGTATTTTTCATGTTTTGAGGTCGGGTTTTTGGGGGGGTTTTGGGGCGCTGATTCATTTTTTGGGGTTTATTTTTGGGGTCTCTCACCGCCAGCAGCTCGGTCTCGGTGAGGTTCCAGAAGCTTTTCCCGAAATGCTGCGTCCAGGTTCTGGGTCAGGCGCTCGAACCGGCCCGGCGCAGCTCCCGGGGTCCAGCGAACTTCCCGCTAGTGAACAGCGACCCTGCGGCCACCCTGCGCCCAAAAACCCAAAATCGCTAAAAATAAACTCAGGGATCCCAAAAACCCCAAAAACCCGAAATCCCCAAAGAAATCCACCCAAAAACCCCCAAAATCCACCCCAAAACACCCAAAAATCACCCCAAAAAAAACTCAAAAATTGCTAAAAATCATCCCTGAGATCCTAAAAAAATACCCCAAAATCTCCCCAAAAAAAACAAAATCACCCCAAAAATAAACTCAGGAATCCCAAAAACCCCAAAAACCCGAAATCCCCCAAAAATCCACCAAAAAACCCCAAAATCCACCCCAAAAACTCAAAATTGCCCAAAATCATCCCTGGGATCCTAAAAAACCCCCCAAAATCTCCCCAAAAACCCCAAAATTACCCCAAAAATAAACTCAGGGATCCCAAAACCCCAAAAAACCGAAATCCCAAAAAAAATCCACCCAAAAATCCCCAAAATCAACCCAAAAACCCCCAAAATCCACCCCAAAACACCCAAAAATCACCCCAAAAAACTCAAAAATTGCCCAAAAATCATCCCTGAGATCCTTAAAAAAATACCCCAAAAATCTCCCCAAAAGACCAAAATCACCCCAAAGAAATAAACTCAGGAATCCCAAAAACCCCCAAAAACCCGAAATCCCCCAAAAATCCACCAAAAAACCCCCAAAATCCACCCAAAAACTCAAAAAATCGCTCAAAAAATCACCCCTGAGGATCCTAAAAAATACCCCCAAAAATCTCCCCAAAAAACCCCAAAATCACCCCAAAAATAAACTCGGGAATCCCAAAAACCCCAAAAACCCCGAAATCCCAAAAAAAGTCCACCCAAAAATCCACCCAAAAGCCAAAATTCCTTCAAAGCTAGCCTTTAAAAAAATCCCAAAAAAATCCGAAATCCCCAAAATCCCTTTTAAAAATCCCGAGAAAACCAAAATTCCTTAAAAAATAATAAAAATCCAAAATCCACCCAAAAATCCTCCAAAACCCCAAAATTCCTTCAAAGCCGCCTTTAAAAAAATCACCAAAAATCCGAAATTTCCCAAAATCCCTTTTAAAAATCCCCAAAAAACCAAAAATTCCCTTAAAAAAATAATAAAAAAATCTAAAAACCCAGCAAAAAAATCCCCAAAAATTCTTCCAAAGCCTCCTTTAAAAAAATCCCAAAAAAATCCCAAAAAATCCCCAAAAATCCTTAAAAAATTCCCAAAAAACTGAAATTTGCCTTAAAAAATAATTTAAAAATCCAAAATCCACCCAAAAATCTAAACCCCCCAAAAATTCCTTCAAAGCCGCAGCCTTTAAAAAAATCCCAAAAAATCCGAAATCCCCAAAATCCCTTTTTAAAAATTCCCAAAAAACTGAAAATTGCCTTTAAAAAATAATTAAAAATCCAAAATCCACCCAAAAATCCCCAAAATTCTTCAAAGCCGCTCTAAAAAATCCCAAAAATCAGAAATCCCCAAAATCCCTTTTAAAAATCCCCAAAAAACCAAAAATTCCCTTAAAAAAATAATAAAAAAATCCAAAATCCACCCAAAAATCCCCAAAAAATCCCAAAATTCCTTCAAAGCCGCCTTTAAAAATATCACCAAAAATCCGAAATTTCCCAAAATCCCTTTTAAAAAATTCCCAAAAAACCGAAAATTCCCTTAAAAAAAATCCAAAAAAATCCAAAATCCCCCAAAATCCCCAAAATCCCTTTAAAAAATTCCCAAAGAACTGAAAATTGCCTTAGAAAAATAATAAAAAAAATCCAAAATCCACCCAAAAATCCCCAAAAACCCCAAAATTCCTTCAAAACCGCCTTTAAAAAAATCCCAAAAAATCCGAAATCCCCCAAAATCCCTTTTAAAAAATTCCCAAAAAACCGAAAATTCCCTTAAAAAAAATCCAAAAAAATCCAAAGTCCCCCAAAATCCCTTTTAAAAATCCCCGAAAAACCAAAAATTCCCTTAAAAAAATAATAAAAATCAAAATCCACCCAAAAATCCCCAAAAATTCTTCAAAGCCGCCTTTAAAAAAATCCCAAAAAATCCGAAATCCCCCAAAACCCCCCAAAATCTCTTTTAAAAATTCCCAAAAATTCTTCAAAGCCGCCTTTAAAAAAATCCCAAAAAATCTAAAATCCACCCAAAAATTCCCAAAAAATCCCAAAATTCCTTCAAAGCCGCCTTTAAAAATATCACCAAAAATCTGAAATTTCCCAAAATCACTTTTAAAAATCCCCGAAAAACCAAAAATTCCCTTAAAAAAATAATAAAAAAAATCCAAAATCCACCCAAAAACCCCCCAAAAATCCCCAAAATTCTTCAAAGCCGCCTTTAAAAAAATCCCAAAAAATCCGAAATTTCCCAAAATCCCTTTTGAAAAATTCCCAAAAAATCGAAAATTCCCTTTTAAAAAATCCAAAAAAAATCCCAAAATGCCTCAAAATCCCTTTTAAAAATTCCCAAAAAACTGAAAATTGCCTTAAAAAAATAATTTAAAAAATCTAAAATCCACCCAAAAATCCCCCAAAACCCCAAAATTCCTTCAAAGCCGCCTTTGAAAAAATCCCAAAAAATCCGAAATCCCCCAAAATCCCTTTTAAAAATTCCCAAAAAATCGAAAATTCCCTTAAAAAATAATAAAAAAATCCAAAATCCACCCAAAAATCCCCAAAACCCCAAAATTCCTTCAAAGCCGCCTTTAAAAAAATCCCAAAAAATCCGAAATCCCCCAAAATCTCTTTTACAAATCCCCGGAAAACCGAAAATTCCCTTAAAAAAATAATAAAAAAATCCAAAATCCACCGAAAAATCCCCAAAATTCTTCAAAACCGCCTTTAAAAAAATCCCAAAAAATCCCAAAATGCCCCAAAATCCCCAAAATTCCCGAAATTCCCGCGTGTGGCGCTGACCGATGCCGGGCTCGCGGCTGCCGTAGTTCTCGCCGAAGGAGACGAGGCCGATGGCCAAAGTCTGCAGAGAACGGCACATGGCTGGCAGCCGGAGCTACTTGGTGAGCAGCGAGGTCAGCCAGGGAGTCACGGGGTCAGCGCGGGGGTCAGCAAGGGGTCACGGGGTCAGCGCGGGGTCACGGGGGTCAGCGAGGGAGTCACGGGGGTCAGCGGAGGTCACGGGGTCATCAGGAGTCAGTGGTGGTCAGTTATGGTCATTGGGGTCATTGGGGGGTCATTGGGGTCATTTGGGTCAGTTGTCATTGGGGTCATTGGGGGTCATTAGGGGTCATTAGGGAGTCATTAGGGGTCATTAGGGTCATTTAGAGTCATTTGGGTCATTGGGGTCAGTTGTCATTGGGGTCATTGGGGTCATCGGGGTCATCAGGGTCATTGGGGTCAGTGGGGCCATCTATGGTCATTGGGGGTCATCAGGGGTCATTAGGGGGTCATTGGGGTCAGTGGGGTCATTGGGGTCAGTGGGGTCATCAGAAACCAACGGTCAGCAAAGACCAACTAACGGCCAAGCCAAGACCAACCAACCCAAGATCAACCAAGCAACGGCCAACAAAGAGCAACCCAATGGTCAAACCAAGACCAACCAACCCAACGGTCAACAAAGAGCAACCCAATGGTCAAACCAACACCAACCAAGCAACGGCCAACAAAGAGCAACCCAATGGTCAAACCAACACCAACCAAGCAACGGCCAACAAAGAGCAACCCCATGGTCAAACCAAGACCAACCAACCCAACGGTCAACAAAGAGCAACCCAATGGTCAAACCAACACCAACCAAGAAAGCGGCCAACAAAGAGCAACCCTCAATGGTCAAACCAACACCAACCAAGCAACGGCCAACAAAGAGCAACCCAATGGTCAAACCAACACCAACCAAGCAACGGCCAACAAAGAGCAACCCAATGGTCAAACCAACACCAACAAGCAACGGCCAACAAAGAGCAACCCAATGGTCAGAAACCAACACCAACCAAGCCAACGGTCAACAAAGAGCAACCCCATGGTCAAACCAAGACCAACCAACCCAACGGTCAACAAAGAGCAACCCAATGGTCAAACCAAGACCAACCAACCCAACGGTCAACAAAGAGCAACCCCATGGTCAACCCAACACCAACCAAGCCAAGTTCAACCCAACTCAATATCAACCCAAGCCAGGGTCAACAAAGAGCAACCCAATGGTCAAACCAAGACCAATCAAGCCAAGACCAACTCAACCCAATGGTCGAGACCAACCCAACCCAAGATCAACCAACTAATAGTCAACTCAACCCAACGGTCAGGCCAAGACCAACCAAGCCAAGTTCAACCCAACCCAATGTCAACCCAAGCCAGGGTCAACAAAGACCAACCCAAAGGTTGAACCAAGACCAACCAATCAATGGTCAACAAAGAGCAACCCAATGGTCAAATCAAGACCAACCAACCCAAGGGTCAAGACCAACCCAACCCAAACCCCCAAAACTCCCCCGAACGCGCCGGGTGTCTCCCCTGGAAGCCTGGTCAACTCAACCCAACAGTCAAGCCGAGAACAATCGACTCAAGACCAACCCAGCAATGGTCAACTCAACCCAATAACCAAGCCAAGAGCACCCAAGCCAAGACCGACCAATCAACGGTCAACAAAGAGCAACCCCATGGTCAAACCAAGACCAATCAAGCCAAGACCAACTCAACCCAATGGTCAACCCAAGCCAGGGTTAACAAAGACCAACCCAATGGTCAAATCAAGACCAACTCAACCCAACGGTCAAGACCAACCCAACCCAAGACCAACCCAACGGTCAACCCAAAACCAACCAACTCAAGAGTAACTCAACCAATGGTCAACAAAGACCAACCCAACGGCCAAGCCAAGACCACCCAAGCAAAGGTCAACAAAGAGCAACCCAATGGTCAAGCCAAGACCAACCAACCCAATGGTCAAGACCAACCCAACCCAAGACCAACCCAATGGTCAAGCCAAGACCAGCCCAACTCAAGAGCAACTCAACCAATGGTCAACAAGGCCACGACCAATGCAAGGGTCAAGATCAACCCAACGGTCATGCCAAGACCAACCAAGCAATGGCCAACAAAGAGCAACCCAATGGTCAAACCACGACCAACCAACTCAAGACCAACCCAACCAATGATCAACAAAGACCAACCCAATGGTCAAACCAAGACCAACCCAACCAATGGTCAACCCAAGACCACCTAAGACAAGTTCAACCCAACTCAATGTCAACCCAAGCCAGGGTCAACAAAGAGCAACCCAATGGTCAAGCCAAGACAAACTCTACCCAATGGTCAAGACCAACCCAACCCAAGATCAACCAACCAATGGTCAACTCAACCCAACGGTCAGGCCAAGACCAACCAAGCCAAGTTCAACCCAACCCAATGTCAACCCAAGCCAGGGTCAACAAAGACCAACCCAAAGGTTGAACCAAGACCAACCAATCAATGGTCAACAAAGAGCAACCCAATGGTCAAATCAAGACCAACCAACCCAAGGGTCAAGACCAACCCAACCCAAACCCCCAAAACTCCCCCGAGCAGCTGGGTGTCTCCCCTGGAAGCCTGGTCAACTCAACCCAACAGTCAAGCCGAGAACAATCGACTCAAGACCAACCCGGCAATGGTCAACTCAACCCAATAACCAAGCCAAGAGCACCCAAGCCAAGACCAACCAATCAATGGTCAACAAAGAGCAACCCCATGGTCAACCCAAAACCACCCAAGCCAAGTTCAACCCAACCCAATATCAACCGAAGCCAGGGTTAACAAAGACCAACCCAATGGTCAAGACCAACCCAACCCAAGATCAACCAACCAATGGTCAACTCAACCCAACGGTCATGCCAAGACCAACCAAGCAATGGCCAACAAAGAGCAACCCAATGGTCAAACCACGACCAACCAAGCCAAGACCAACTCAACCCAATGGTCAACCCAAGCCAGGGTTAACAAAGACCAACCCAATGGTCAAGCCAAGACCACCCAAGCCAAGACCGACCAACCAACCAATGGTCAACAAAGAGCAACCCAATGGTCAAGCCAAGAACAATCAACTCAATGTCAACCCAACCCAATGGTCAAGCCAAGACAAACTCAACCCAATGGTCGAGAACAACCCAACCCAAGATCAACCAACTAAAGGTCAACTCAACCCAACGATCATGCCAAGACCAACCAAGCAATGGCCAACAAAGACCAACCCAATGGTCAAATCAAGACCAACCAACCCAATGGTCAACCCAAGACCACCCAAGCCAAGTTCAACCCAACTCAATGTCAACCCAAGCCAGGGTCAACAAAGACCAACCCAATGGTCAAATCAAGACCAACCCAACCCAATGGTCAAGACCAACCCAACCCAACACCAACCAACCCAAACCCCCCAAAACTCCCCGAACGCGCCGGGTGTCTCACCTGGAAGCCCAGGCAGCGCCCGTAGAAGCAGCCGTTGTGCATCGTGCTGTACTCCCGCAGCACCACCGCGCTGATCCCCTCCTCCTCCTCCTCCTCCTCCTCCTCCTCCTCCGGCCCCTCCCCCACCTTCTCCCCGTCGGGGAACAGGCAGCCCGGCTTGGCCACGGCCGCCATCTTGCCGGCCAGCACCAGCAGCGCCCGCAGCTGCCCCAGCGCCGCCGCCAGCGCCTCCAGCTCGGCCGCGTTGGCGCCGGCGCGGAAGAAGAGGCTGCGGCGGTGCGCGGCCACGTGGCGGCAGCGCTCCACGGCGCGGCCCAGGCACACCTGCACCACCTGGATCAGGCTGCGGTAGCCGTTGCCGGGCGTGGCCTCGTCCAGGTCGAAGTTGGGCGCCACCTGGCTCAGGTGGGCCAGGGCGGGGCCCAGGTGGCGGCCGTCACTGGCTATGGCGTCGAGCTAGCGCCGGGCGGCGCCGAGAGCCGCTGACGGAGAGAAGAAGGAGAGGTTGTCGGCGCCAGGAGCTGCAGGGGACTGGAGGAGGTCCATGGTGGGGGGGGGGTGGAAACTGGGAGGACTGGGATAAACTGGGAGGGACTGGGAGGGGGATTGGGATGGACTGGGAGAAGAACGGGGAGGGACTGGGAGAGGATTGGGATAAACTGGGAGGGACTGGGGAGGGGACTGGGAGGACTGAAAAGCGAGGGACTGGGAGAGACTGGGATAAACTGGGAGGGAGACTGGGAGGGGATTGGGATGGACTGGGAAGAACGGGGAGGGACTGGGAGAGGATTGGGATAAACTGGGAGGGACTGGGAGGGACTGAGGACTGGGAGGGACTGGGAGAGAGACTGGGATAAACTGGGAGGAGACTGGGGAGGATTGGGATGGACTGGGATGAAACTGGGAGGGACTGGGAGAGGATTGGGATGGACTGGGAGGACGGGATAAACTGGGAGGGACTGGGGAGAGACTGGGAGGGACTGGGAGACTGGGATAAACTGGGAGGGGACTGGGGAGGGACTGGGAAGAACTGGGGAGGGACTGGGAGAGAGACTGGGAGAGGATTGGGATAAACTGGGAGGAGACTGGGAGGGACTGGGAGGGACTGGGAGAGGACTGGGAGGGATTGGGATACTGGGAGTACTGGGAGGGACCGAGGGACTGGGAGAGGCTGATTGCTCAGGGATAAACTGGGAGGGACTGGGAGGGATTAGGGTTATACTAGGAGGGACTGGGAGGGACTGGGAGAGGATTGGGTTATACTGGGATGAGCTGGGAGGGACTGGGAGAGAGAACTGGGAGACTGGGGACTGGGAGGGACTGGGAGGGACTGGGGAGGGATTGGGTTATACTGGGAGGGACTGGGAGGGACTGGGATGGACTGGAAGAGACTGGGAGGGATTGGGATAAACTGGGATGGACTGGGACCAGTTAAGAGGAACTGGGATGGACTGGGGAGGGACTGGGAGGGATTGAGATCAAACTGGGATGGACTGGGTTATACTGGGAGGGACTGGGAGGGGATTGGATTATACTGGGATGGACTGGGAGGGGACCAGGAGGGGGTTTAGGAGGGGACTGGGATCGGACTGGGAGGGGATTGAGATCAAACTGGGATGGACTGGGTTATACTGGGAAGGACTGGGAGGAGACTGGGAGGAGATTGGGATAAACTGGAAGGGAACTGGGTTATACTGGGAAGGATTGGGAGGGACTGGGATGAACTGGGATGAACTGGGATGATCCTTGGAGGTCACAAGATGAACTGGGATGAACTGGGACGAACTGGGATGATCCTCAGAAGCCACTGGGATGAACTGGGATGAACTGGGATGATCCCTGGATTTCCACTGGGATGATCTGGGATGAACTGGGACAAACTGGGATGAACTGGGATGATCCTGGATGTCCACTACAGGTTGCTGGGATGAACTGGGATGAACTGGGATGATCCTCAGAAGCCACTGGGATCAACTGGGATGAACTGGGACGAACTGGGATGAACTGGGATGAACTGGGACGATCCAGGGGGGTCCTCAGAGGTCACTGGGATGAACTGGGATGAACTGGGATGATCCTGGATGTCCACTGGAGGTTGCTGGGATGAACTGGGGATGAACTGGGATGATCCCTCAGAAGCCACTGGGATGAACTGGGATGATCCTTGGAGGTCACAAGATGAACTGGGATGAACTGGGACGATCCTGGATGTCCACTGGGATGAACTGGGACGAACTGGGACGATCCAGGGGGTCCTCAGAGGTCACTGGGATGAACTGGGAATCCCACTGGGATGAACTGGGATGAACTGGGATGATCCTGGATTTCCACTGGGATGAACTGGGATGATCCTCAGAAGCCACTGGGATGAACTGGGAATCCACTGGGATGAACTGGGATGATCCTCAGAATCCACTGGGATGAACTGGGATGATCCTGGATGTCCACTACAGGTTGCTGGGATGAACTGGGATGAACTGGGATGAACTGGGACGATCCTCAGAAGCCACTGGGATGAACTGGGACGAACTGGGATGAACTGGGACGATCCAGGGGGGTCCGGGGGGCTCCTGGGGAGGCTCCTGCAAGATCCAAACTGGTCCAAACTGGTCCAAACTGGTCCGGACTGGGAGCTCCGGGGTCCCTGCGAGTTTCTGTCCCGGCTCCAAACGGGGAGCGGGGGGAGGGGCGGGGGAGGGGCGGGGAGGGGCGGGGAGGGGGCGTGGCCTCGCCCCTCCCCCACCCAAACCACCCCCCAGGGGATAGGGGGAGGGGCAGGAGGCCCCAAATTCTTCCCAAATTGGGAAAAAAAATTAAAATAAAAATGTTTAAAAAAACCTAAAAATCCCCCAAAAAATCCTCCCAAAAATCCCCAAAATTTCCCACAAGAATCCCCCAAAAAAATCCCCAAAGATCCCCAAAATCCCCCAAAAAATCCCAAAAGTCCCCAAAATCCCAAAAGAATCTAAGATCCACAGAAAAGATCCCAAAAAATCCCAAAGATCCCCAAAATCCCCCAAAAGATCCCAAAGATCACCAAAAGATCTCCCCAAAAAGATCCCAAGATCCCCAAAATCTCCTAAAAGATCCCCAAAAGCCCCAAAGATCCCCACAAAAGAAAATCCCCAAAGATCCGCAAAAAGATCCCAAAGATCACAAAGATCTCACAAAAGATCCCAAGATCCCAAAGATCTCTGACCCCTGGGAGTTCTAAGGGTTTCCCCAAAGATGCCCCAAGGTTCCCAAAAGGGCCTAGAGTTCCCTAGATCTCTCCCGAAAAGATCACTAAGATACTAAAGTCCCCCAAAGGTTCTGGATCATCTGGACCCCCAAAAGGTTGCTTTCACAAGGTTCCCCACAAAAGAATCTAAGATTCCCTCAGATCAAAAAAGATCACAAAAGTCCCCAGAGTCTCCCAGGATTCCCCTAAAGAGTCTCCCCAAAAGATCTCAGAGTCTGAGGTTATCAAAAGGTTCCCCAAAGATCCCCAAGATCCCCAAGAGTTCCCCCAAAGATCTCTAAAGGTTCCTAAAGAGTTCCCCAAAGATCCCCCAAAAGATCTCAAAAGATCCCCAAAGCCCACAAAGTCTCCTAAAGATCCCAGAAAGCCCCAAAGATCCCCCAAAAGATCACAGATCATGAGTCCCCCAAAAGGTTCCCAAGATCCCAAAGATCTCTGACCCCCAGGGAGTTCTCAGAGTTTCCCCAAAGGTTCTAGGGATTCCCCAAAAGGTTCACAAAAGAGCCCCCAGGTTCTCAGGGTTTCCCCAAAAAGTCTGAGGCTACTAAGGCCCCAAGGTTTCCCCGGATCATCCTGGACCCCCAAGGGGTTGCCACAAGATTCCCCAAAAGATCCTCAAAGATTCCCTCAGATCCAGAAAGTCCCCAAAAGATCCCCAAGATCTCCCTCAGATCCCCAAGGGAGTTCCCAAGGGATTCCCCAAAGATCCCCAAAGGTGCTTTAGAGTTCCCCAAGGTTGTCAAAGGGTTGCCCCCAGATCCCCTCAAAGATCTCCCAAAGTAGCCTAAGATCCCCCAAAGATCCCCAAGATCTACAAAAGATCTCTAGATCACAAGATCTCTGATCCCCCAGGGATTCCCAAGAGATTCCCAAGAATCCCCAAAGATCTCCCCAAGATGCTCCAAAGATCACAAAAGGATTCCTAAGTCCCCCAAAGGGTTGTCAAAGGGATTCCTAAAGGTTCCCCAAAGGGTTCCCCAAAGATCCCCGGATCCTCCCACCCCAAAAGGCCCTGACCAGGACTGGGGGTGTGGGGAGGGGACCCTGATGGGATTTTGGGAGGGTCTGAGAGAGACCCAAAAGTGGGCAGGGAGGAAAAAAATTTGGGGATTTTTGGGCCAGAGGGACAGGGGGGAGGGGAGGGGCAGGGGAGGGCAGGGGACAAAAGGGAACAGGAGGGGGGCAGGGGAGAGGAACGGCAGGGATTAGGGGATTTTTTTGAGGGGAATTTTGAGGATTTTTGAGGCATTTCAGGAGCTTGAGGATTTTGAGAGGGATTTGGGATTTTTAGGGGATTTTTGGGGAAGAACACTGAGGGATTTTCTCGAGGGGATTTTAGGATTTCTTTTGGGGAGATTTTGGGATTTTAGAAAATTTTAGGGGAATTTTAGGATTTTTTAGGATTTAGGGGGAATTTTAGGGGATTTTAGGATTTTTGAGAGGGATTTTAGAGAATCTTTGGGGACGTTTAGGATTTTTTTGGGGGCATTTGAGATTTTAGGGGATTTTTAAGGAGTTTCTCTGAGGGAATTTCTGAGGACTTTTGAGGGGAGTGGGAGAGTTAGGAAAAATTTTGAGGGATTTTGGAGAGGGGCCTTTAGGGGATTTTTGAGGGGATTTTGGGGAAAATGAGGGATTTTGGATTTTTGAAAGGGGATGGGGAGAGTCTTGGGGATTTTTAGAGGGGACTTTTTGGGGAGATTTTGAGGACATTTTGAGGGAATTTTGAGGGATTTCTAGGAGGGGATTTTGAGGGATTTTTGGGGAGATTTTCGTATTTTTGGGAATCTAGGGGAATTTTAGGGGACACTTTGGGGGATTTTTTGGGGGATTTTGGGATTTTTGGGGAGAATTTGGAGGATTTTGGGGATTTTTAAGGGAAGATTAGGGGAATTTGAGGGATTTTTTGGGGGGATTTGGAGACTTTTGGGAGATTTTGAGGAAAAATTTAGAGGGGGATTTGGGGGGATTTGTAGATTTTTAGGGGAGTTTTTAGGGGAGTTTTTCAGGACTTTTGAGGGGAATTTGGGGGGATTTTGGGATTTTTAAAGAGATGGGGATTTGGGGGATTTGATTTGGGGGATTTTGGGGGAATTTTGGGAGATTTTTGGGGGATTTTGGGATTTTTGAGATTTTTAGATTTTGGAGATTTTTGGGGGCATTTTAGGAAATTTTTGGGGAGATTTTGGGGATTTTTTGGAATATTGGGGAATTTTGGGAAAATTTTGGGGAATTCGGGGGGATTTAGGGGGAATTTTAGCGGAATTTTTGGGGAATTTTTGGGGATTTTGGGATTTTTCGGGATAATTTGGGGAATTTTGGATAAATTTGGGGAAATTTTGGGGAATTTTGGGAGAATTTTCCCTTTTCTTGCCCCCGCCCCTCCCCCACCCGGGGTCTCTCTCCCTCCCCCCCCCAAAAAATTTTGGGGGTTCCTCCCTCCCCCCCAAATTTTGGGGCCCCCCGCGCTCCCACCTGCGGCTCCCCTCCCCGCCACTTCCGCGCACGTGACGCGGCGCCGACCAATCAGCGCCCGCCTCTCCCGCGCGGCCGATTCCCGGCGGACCAATCAGCGCGCGGCTCTGCGGCATCACGTGACCTCCAATCGACCAATCAGATGCGAGACTTGAGAACGCGTCGCCATGGCAACGAGGCCTAAAAAGGCTTCAAAAATCGAGCCAAAATTCGTCAAAAAAACCCCAAAATCCGCCAAAAAACCTCCAAAATCCGCCAAAAAAACCCGCAAATTCTCCCGAATTGACCCAAAACGGCCGCGAGACCCCAAAAACCGCTGCGAGCTGCTCGGAAACGGAGCGAAAATCACCGAAAAATGGCCCCAAAATGACCCAAAATGACCCAAAATCTGCCCCGGCCTGGCCCTGATTGCGCGAAGTGTCCCCAACGTGTCCCCAAAGTGTCCCCAAGATGTCCCCAAAGTGTCCCCAGTTCTGTCCCAGTGTCCCCAGATCCATCCCAGTCTCCTCCACATTGTCCCCATGTCCCCAAAGTGTCCCCAAAGTGTCCCCAAGGCCACCCTGCAGTGTCCCCAATTCCCTCCCAGTGTCCTCCACATTGTCTCAATGTCCCCAAATCTGTCCCCAAAGTGTCCCCAAGTCCCTCCCAGTGCCCCCAAATTTGTCCCCAAGTTGCTCCCAGTGTCCCCAAAATGTCCCCAAGTCCCCAAAGTGTCCCCAAGGCCACCCCAGTGTCCCCAAAGTGTCCCCAAAGTGTCCCCAATTGTGTCCCAGTGTCCTCCACATTGTCCCCATGTCCCCAAATCTGTCCCTCAGTGTCTCCAAGGCCACCCCAGTGTCCCCAGGCCTGTCCCAGTGTCCCCAAAGTGTCCCCAAGCCCCTCCCAGTGTCCCCAAGAATGTCCTTAAGTACCTCCCAGTGTCCCCAATTCCCTCCCAGTGTCCCCAAATCCATCCCAGTGTCCCCAGATCTGTCCCAGTGTCCCCAAAGTGTCCCCAAGGCCACCCCACAGTGTCCCAGTGTCCCCAAGGTGTCCCCACATCCCTCCCAGTGTCCCCAAATTTGTCCCAGTGTCCCCAAAGTGTCCCCAAATCCATCCCAGTGTCCCCAAATTTGTCCCCAAGCCCCTTCCAGTGTCCCCAAATCCATCCCAGTCTCCTCCACATTGTCCCCATGTCCCCAAATCTGTCCCCAAAGTGTCCCCAAGTCCCACCCCAGTGTCCCCAGGCCTGTCCCAGTGTCCCCAAATCTGTCCCAGTGTCCCCAAGGCCACCCCAGTGTCCCCAAGGCCACCCCCACATTGTCCCAGTGTCCCCAGGGGTGTCCCCAAATCCCTCCCAGTGTCCCCAATTCTGTCCCAGTGTCCCCAAATCCATCCCCAAAGTGTCCCCAAGTCCCCAAAGTGTCCCCAAGGCCACCCCAGTGTCCCCAGTTCCATTCCAGTGTCCTCCACATTGTCCCCATGTCCCCAAATCCGTCCCCAAAGTGTCCCCAAGTCCCCCAAAGTGTCCCCAAATCCATCCCAGTGTCCCCAAATTTCTCCCCCAAGGCCACCCCAGTGTCCCCAATTCCCTCCCAGTGTCCCCAAAGTGTCCCCAAGTCCCCAAATCTGTCCCCAGGAGTGTCCCCAAGTCCCTCCCAGTGTCCCCAGATCTGTCCCAGTGTCCCCAAAGTGTCCCAGTGTCCCCAAAGTGTCCCCAAGGCCACCCCACAGTGTCCCAGTGTCCCCAGGGGTGTCCTCAAATCCCTCCCAGTGTCCCCAATTCTGTCCCAGTGTCCCCAAATTTGTCCCCAATTGTGTCCCAGTGTCCCCAAATCCACCCCAGTGTCCCCAAAGTGTCCCCAAAGTGTCCCCAAGTTGCTCCCAGTGTCCCCAAAGTGTCCCCAAAGTGTCCCCAATTCCCTCCCAGTGTCCTCCACAGTGTCCCCATGTCCCCAAATCTGTCCCCAAAGTGTCCCCAAGGCCACCCCAGTGTCCCCAATTGTGTCCCAGTGTCCCCAAAGTGTCCCCAAAAGTGTCCCCAAGGCCACCCCACAGTGTCCCAGTGTCCCCAGGGGTGTCCCCAAATCCCTCCCAGTGTCCCCAAATCCACCCCAGTGTCCCCAAGTCCCCAAAGTGTCCCCAAGGCCACCCCCGGTGTCCCCAGTTCCATCCCAGTGTCCTCCCCAGTGTCCCACTGTCCCCAAATCTGTCCCCAGGGATGTCCCCAAGGCCACCCCAGTGTCCCCAAATCCCTCCCAGTGTCCCCAAATTTGTCCCCAAGGCCACCCCAGTGTCCCCAAAAATGTCCTTAAGTCCCTCCCAGTGTCCTCCACATTGTCCCCATGTCCCCAAATCTGTCCCCAGGGATGTCCCCAAGTCCCCAAAGTGTCCCCAAGGCCACTCCAGTGTCCCCAAATCTGTCCCCAGTGTCCCCAAATTTCTCCCCAAGGCCACCCCAGTGTCCCCAAATTTGTCCCCAAGCCCCTCCCAGTGTCCCCAATTCTGTCCCAGTGTCCCCAGTTCCCTCCCAGTGTCCCCAAATCCATCCCAGTGTCCCCAAAGTGTCCCCAAAGTGTCCCCAGTTCCCTCCCAGTGTCCCCAGTTCCCTCCCCAGTTCTGTCCCAGTGTCCCCAAATCTGTCCCCAAGCCCCCCCCGGGACCCCCAGGACGGATTTCGGGGCAGATTTTTGGGAATTTTGGGACAATTTGGGGATTTTTTGGTGGATTTTGGTGCTTTTGGGGCCAATTTTTGGGGATTTTTTTTTGGTGGATTTTGGGGAATTTCGAGTCGAATTTTTAAAGATTTTGGGGAAATTTTTATATTTTTTAAAGGGAATTTTGGGGCAAATTTTGGGATTTTTAGTGGATTTTTGGGATGGATTTTGAGGATTTTTTTGGAGGGATTTTGAGGAATTTTTGGCCAATTTTTGGGTTTTTTTCAGGTGAATATTGAGAATTTTTGGGATTTTGGGATGGATTTTGAGGAATTTTTTTAGGGGATTTTGAGGAATTTTGAGTCAATTTTTTGGGTTTTTTTCAGTGAATTTTGAGGAATTTTGGGATTTTTTCCGTGGATTTTTGGGATGGATTTTGAGGATTTGGGGGGAGGGATTTTGAGGAATTTTTGGCCAATTTTTGGGTTTTTTTCAGGTGAATATTGAGAATTTTTGGGATTTTGGGATGAATTTTGACGAATTTTTTTAGGGGATTTTGAGGAATTTTGAGTCAATTTTTTGGGTTTTTTTCAGTGAATTTTGAGGATTTTTGGGATTTTTTCCGGGGATTTTTGGGATGGATTTTGAGGAATTTTTTTAGGGGATTTTGAGGAATTTTTGGCCAATTTTTGGGTTTTCTTCAGGTGAATTTTGAGGATTTTTGGGATTTTTTCCGTGGATTTTGGGATGGATTTTGAGGAATTTTTTTAAAGTGGATTTTGAGGAATTTTAAGATGATTTTCGGGTTTTTAATGTGGATTTTGAGGGATTTTGGGGGTTTTGTCAGGTGAATTTTTAAGAAATTTGAGCCTATTTGGGTTTTTTTTTAAATATGGATTTTGATTAATTTTGGGTCGATTTTTGGTTTTTTTAAATGTGGATTTTGATCAATTTTGAGCCAATCTGAGGGTTATTTTTTACTGAATTTTGAGGAATTTTGAGCCGATTTTTTTGGATTTTGGGGCAGATTTTGAGGAATTTTCGACCAATTTTAGATTTTTTTTTTTTTTAGCAAATTTTGAGGGATTTTGGGCCAAATTTGGGGATTTTGGGCCAAATTTGGGGATTTTTGGGCCGATTTTTGGAGGAATTTTGAGATTTTAAAAATAATTTTGGCCCAATTTTAGGATTTCTATTTTCAGTGAATTTCGAGGAATTTTGGGGCGATTTTCAGTTTTTGGAGCAGATTTTTCAGGAATTTTGGACCAATTTTTGGGGTTTTTTGTGGATTTCGAGGGTTTGGGAAATTTTTTTGTTGTTTTTATTGGATTTTGATGAATTTTGAGCCCATTTTTGCCTTTTTTTGGCGGATTTTGAGGATTTTGGAGGATTTTGGGGGGGAAGATTTTGGGGTTTTTTTATGGATTTCAAGAATTTTGGTGTTTTTTATTTTTAGTGGCTTTTTGGGGCATTTTGGGGGGTTTTTTCCGTAGATTTTGACGAATTTTGAGACGATTTTGGGGAATTTTGAGACGATTTTTCTTTTTTTAGTAAATTTTGATGAATTTTGAGCCAATTTTGACAAATTTTGTGCAGATTTTGACAAATTTTGAGCTGTTTTTTCCTTTTTTTAGTCGATTTTGATGAATTTTGAGGCAATTTTGACAATTTTTCAGCCGATTTTGGTGAATTTCGAGCCAATTTTTCCTATTTTTAGCGGATTTTGACGATTTTCGAGCCGATTTTGACGAATTTTGAGCTGATTTTTCCTTTTTTTAGTCGATTTTGACGAATTTTGAGCCAATTTTGATGATTTTTGAGCCGATTTTGATTAATTTCGAGCAAATTTTTCCTTTTTTAGTCGATTTTGATGATTTTTGCGCCGATTTTGATGATTTTTGAGCTGATTTTTCCTATTTTTAGCAGATTTTGATGATTTTTGAGCCGATTTTGACACATTTTGAGTCGATTTTTCCTTTTTTTTAATGGATTTGATGAATTATGAGCCAATTTTGGTGAATTTTGAGCCGATTTTTTCTTTTTTAGTGGATTTTGACACATTTTGAGCCGATTTTGATGAATTTTTAGCAGATTTTTCCTTGTTTTAGTGGATTTTCATGAATTTTGAGCCAATTTTTCCTTTTTTAATCGGTTTTGACGAATTTTGAGCGGATTTCGGTGAATTTTGAGTCGATTTTTCCTTTTTCTAGTCGATTTTGACGATTTTTGAGCCGATTTTGATGAATTTCGAGCAAATTTTTTCTATTTTTAGTGGATTTTGATGAATTTTGAGCCGATTTTGACACATTTTGAGCCGATTTTTCCTTTTTTTAGTGGATTTTGACGAATTTTGAGCCAATTTTGACGAATTTTGAGCCGATTTTTACTGTTTTAGTGGATTTTGATGAATTTTGAACCAATTTTGACAAATTTTGGGCCCATTTTTCCTTTTTTTAGTGGATTTTGACGATTTTTGAGTCGATTTTGGTGAATTTCGAGCCAATTTTTCCTCTTTATAGTCGATTTTGACGATTTTCGAGGTGATTTTGATGAATTTTGAGCTGATTTTTCCTTTTTTAGTGGATTTTGACACATTTTGAGGCGATTTTGACGAATTTTGAGCCGATTTTGATGAATTTTTAGCAGATTTTTCTTTGTTTTAGTGGATTTTGATGAATTTTGAGCCGATTTTTCTTTTTTTTTAGTCGATTTTGACGAATTTTGAGCTGATTTCTGTGAATTTTGAGCCGACTTTTCCTATTTTTAGTCGATTTTGACGAATTTCGAGCCGATTTTGTTGAATTTTGAGTGGATTTTTCCTATTTTTAGCGGATTTTGACGATTTTCGAGCCGATTTTGACACATTTTGAGTCGATTTTTTCTATTTTTAGCGGATTTTGACGATTTTCGAGCCGATTTTGATGAATTTTGAGCCGATTTTGGTTCATTTCGAGCCGATTTTTTCCTTTTTTTCCTGGTTTTTTCCTTCCCCTCCCCCCCCGGGGCGTCCCCGAGTGGGCGTGTCCCAAAAATGGGCGTGTTCGGAGTGGGCGTGTCCCGAGTGGGCGTGTCCCCCGAGTGGGCGTGTCCCGAGTGGGCGTGTCCTCGCCCCTATTTTTGGGGATTCCCCGCGCGCTTCCGCTCCCGCGGCGCCTCCAGCGGGAACCCAAATTTCGGGGGAGGGGGGAGGGGGGGGCGGGCCGGGTGGGGGGTGGGGGAAGGGTTTGATCGGGGGGGGGGTCGGACACCCCACCCCCCCTCCCCAAAATTTGGGAATCCGGGACCCCCTCCCCCATGGCCGAGGAGCTGCCGGTGGATCTGCGCACGCGGAGACCCCAAAACGCGCCCGGGCCCCCAAAAAATCGCGCCCCGAAACTTCGCTGCCGCTGCGGAAGCGCCGCTCGGCCATGCGCGGCTTCGGGGGGGCGGGAGACCCCCAGGCCCCCCAAATTTTGGGGGGGACCCCTGGGAAAAACCCCAAACTCGGGGCGGCGCCCCCCGCCCTTGGCGCAGGTGAGAAACCCCAGAATTCCCTCCCCGAACCCCCAAAAATTCCTTCCTGAACCCCCCAAAATTCCTCACCCGAACCCCGAAATTCCCTCCCCGAAATTCCTCCCCGAACCCCCAAAATTCCTTCCTGAACCCCCCAAAATTCCTCACCCGAACCCCGAAATTCCCTCCCCGAAATTCCCTCCTCGAACCCCCAAAATTCCTTCCCGAACCCCCAAAAATTCCTCCCCCAAAATTCCTCCTCCGAACCCCCAAAATTCCCTCCCTGAACCCCCAAAATTCCCTCCCCCGAACCCCCAAAATTCCTCCCCAAAATTCCCCCCGATCCCCCAAAATTCCCTCCCCGAAATTCCTCCCCGAACCCCAAAATTTCTTCCCGAAATTCCCTCCCCGACCCCCAAAATTCCTTCCCCGAAATTCCCCCCCGAACCCCAAAATTCCCTCCCCGAAATCCCTCCCCAACCCCCAAAATTCCCCCCCGAACTCCCAAAATTCCTCCCTGAACCCCAAAATTCCTTCCCCCAAAATTCCTCCCTGAACCCCAAAATTCCCCCCCGAACCCCAAAATTCCCCCCCCAAAAATAATTTTTCCACCCCCAAATTTTTATTTTATTTTTTTTCATTTTAACGGTTTCTTTTCCAGGGTTGCCGGTTTTGGGGGAGGGGCGGTTTTGGGGTTCCCCCCCAAAGCTCCCGCCCTCCCCCCGATTTTGGGGGGTCTCGGCCCAAATTTGGGGGTCCCCGAGCCCCCTCCCCCCTTGGCCGCCGCCGTCGCCGCCGCCACTCGGCAGGACGAGGGATGGGGACACGTGAGTGGGGGGGGACCCCAAAAAATGACCCCAAAAATCTCCTAGGGACCCCCAGAATTTTCTGGGAACCCCAAAATTTTCTGGGAACCCCAAAATCCCCCAAAATCCCCGTGGGGAAACCCTAAAATCCTCCCAGGACCCCCCAAAATCCCCCGGGAACCCCCAAAATCTCCTGGGAACCCCCCAAAAAATATCCCCGGGAACCCCCAAAAATCTCCCGGGACCCCCAAAAATCTCCCTGGGACCCCAAAAATCTCCCTGGGGATCCAAAATTTTCTGGGAACCCCAAAATCCCCCAAAAATCCCGTGGGAAACCCCTAAATCCCCGGGAACCCCCCAAAATCTCCTGGGAACCCCAAAAATCTCCCTGGGACCCCAAAAATCTCCTGGGGAACCCCAAAAATCTCCTCGGGACCACCAAAAATTCCCTGGGAACCCCAAAATTTTCTGGGACCCCAAAATCCCCCAAAAATCGCCCCGGGACACCCCAAAAATAATCTCAGGGAACCCCAAAATTCCCTGGGGAATCCCCCAAAACCCCCCAAAAATCCTCCTGGGAACCCCCAAAAAAATCCCTTCGGGACCCCCAAAATTTTCTGGCGCTCCAAAATCGCCCTGGGAACCCCAAAATGTTCTGGGAACCCCCAAAAATTTTCTGGGAATCCCCAAAAATTCACCCAGGACCCCCCAAAAATCTCCCCAGGACTCCCCCAAAATTCACCCGGGACCCCCCAAATTTTAGGGACCCCCCGGACCGTGGGAACCCCCGCAGGGCCGCCCCTCCCAAACCGCGCGGGGAATCCCCGGGGTTTTTTCATGCAGTGACGTCACCGCCGAGGCCACGCCCCTTTACGGGAACAGCGCGGGGGAGGGGGCGGGAAGGGCGCGGCCCTCCCCCCAAGGAATCGGGGAGGTTTGGGGAAATTTGGGACCCCCAAAATCCCCAAACCCCCAAATTTCTCCAAATTCCCCAAAAATATCCAAAAACCCCCAAATTTTTTCCCAATTTTTCTCCCAATTTTCCCCCAATTTTTCTCCCAATTTTTTCCCAATGTTTTCCCATTTTTCCCATTTTTTTCCCAATTTTTCCCCAAATTTTTCCCCCAAATTTTTCCCTCAATGTTTTCCCCAAATTTTCCCATTTTTTCCCAATTTTCCCTTTTGTCCCCCCCAATTTCTGCCAATTTTTTCCTCCAGTCCCCAAATGTCCCGGGCGTCCCAAAATGTTCCCAAAATCTCCCAGAATCCCCAATTTCTAACCCCAAATTTCCCAAATTTTTCGCCATTTTTCCCCAAATTTTTCCCCTGATTTCCCCCAAATTTATTCCAATTTTCCCCCAGATTGCCCCCAAATTTTCCCCAAAATTCCCCCAAATTTTTCCCCAAATTTTCCCCCAAATTTTCCCCATTTCCCCACTTTTTTCAAAATTTCCCAAAATTTTTCCCCATTTTTTCCCCCTAATTTTTCCCATTTTTTTCCCAGTGTCCCCCGTGTCCCCAATCCCCCCAGTGTCCCCAGTGTCCCCAATGTCCCCAGTGTCCCCAGAGCTGTCCCTGTCCCCAATGTCCCCAGTGTCACCCCAGTGTCACCCCAGTGTCCCCAGTGCTGTCCCTGTCCCAAATCCCCCCAGTGTCCCCAGTGTCCCCAGAGTCCCCAGTGTCCCCAGTGTCCCCAGAGCTGTCCCTGTTCCCCAATGTCCCCAGTGTCCCCAATGTCCCCAGTATCCCCAGTGTCCCCAGTGTCCCCAGAGCTGTCCCTGTCCCCAATCCCCCCAGTGCCCCCAGTGTCCCCAGTGTCCCCCAGTGTCCCCAGTGTCCCCCAATCCCCCCAGTGTCCCCAGTGTCCCCAGTGCTGTCCCTGTCCCCAGTGTCCCAAATCCCCCAGTGTCCCCAGTGTCCCCAGTGCTGTCCCTGTCCCCAAAGTGTCCCCAGTGTCCCCAGTGTCCCCAGTGTCCCCAGTGTCCCCAGAGCTGTCCCTGTCCCCAGTGTCCCCAGTGTCCCCCAGTGTCCCCAGTGTCCCCAGTGTCCCCAATGTCCCCAGTGTCCCCAGTGCTGTCCCTGTCCCCAGTGTCCCAAATCCCCCCAGTGTCCCCAGTGTCCCCAGTGCTGTCCCTGTCCCCAGTGTCCCCAGTGTCCCCAGTGTCCCCAGTGTCCCCAGTGTCCCCAGAGCTGTCCCTGTCCCCAGTGTCCCCAGTGTCCCCAGTGTCCCCAGTGTCCCCAGTGTCCCCAGTGTCCCCCAGTGCTGTCCCTGTCCCCAGTGTCCCCACTGTCCCCAGTGTCCCCAGTGCCCTCAATCCCCCCAGTCCCCCCAGTGTCCCCAGTGCTGTCCCTGTCCCCAGTGTCCCCAGTGTCCCCAGTGTCCCCTAGTGTCCCCAATGTCCCCAGTGTCCCCAGTGTCCCCAGTGTCCCCAGTGCTGTCCCTGTCCCCAGTGTCCCCACTGTCCCCAGTGTCCCCAGTGCCCTCAATCCCCTAGTCCCCCAGTGTCCCCAGTGCTGTCCCTGTCCCCAGTGTCCCCAGTGTCCCCAATGTCCCCAGTGTCCCCAATGTCCCCAGTGTCCCCAGTGTCCCCAGTGTCCCCAGAGCTGTCCCTGTCCCCAGGCCCCTGCACATCGCCGTGGCTCAGGGCGCGCTGCCCGTGGCTCGCCGGTTGGTGGCGCTGTTCCTGCAGGGGGGCGCGACCTGGACGTGTACAACCACCTGAGACAGGTGAGGGACACTGGGGACACTGGGGGATTAGAGACTCTGGGGACACTGGGGACACTGAGGATTGGGGGATTGGGGGACACTGGGGAGACACTGGGGACACTGGGGACAGGGACAGCACTGGGGACACTGGGGGACACTAAGGGGGATTGGGAGACACTGGGGACATTGGGGACATTGGGAGGATTGGGGATATTAGGGAGACAATGGGGGGATTTGAGGACATTTGGGGACACTGGGGACACTGGGGGACTGGGGATACTGGGGACACTGAGGCACTGGGGGATTGGGGGACACTGGGGGACATTGGGGGACATTTGGGACATTTGGGGACACTAGGGGACATTGAAGGGACATTGGGGACATTTGGGGTCACTGGGCCCCGCCCCTTTGTCAAACCTTGGCCACACCCCTGGCCCCACCCCCTCACCTGTCCCACCTGTGTCACTGTGTCATCTGAGTGTCACCTGTGCCACCTGTCTCACCTGTCCCTCACCTGTCCCAGGTGTGTCACCTGTATCTCACCTGTATCTCACCTGTATCTCACCTGTCTCTCACCTGTATCTCACCTGTCTCTCACCTGTGTCTCACCTGTCTCTCACCTGTATCTCACCTGTCTCTCACCTGTGTCTCACCTGTCTCACCTGTCCCACAGACGCCCCTGCACCTGGCGGTGATCACCGGCCAGGTCGCCCTGGTGTGGCTCCTGGTTACCCAAATGTCCCCAGGTGTATCTCGCCTGGGACAGGTGTATCTCACCTGTCTCACCTGTATCTCACCTGTATCTCACCTGTATCTCACCTGTCTCACCTGTCCCACAGACCCCCCTACACCTGGCGGTGATCACCGGCCAGGTCGCCCTGGTGCGGCTCCTGCTGGCCCACGGCGCCTCCCCGATGGCCCCGGACCGCCTGGGCCGCACCTGCGCCCACCTGGCGTGCGGCTCTCACCTGCCGGGGGGCGGGGCCTCGGCCGGGCCCCGCCCCCGCGTCCTGCGGGAGCTGCTGCGGAGCCGGCCCGACCTGCAGGCGCGCGACTACGAGGGTGATTCGGGGCGGAAAATCCCCAATTCGGGAAAATTGGGAATTGGGGAATGTGGGGGGAGATGGGGAGAAAAAACTGGGGGGAAGTTGGGGGAAAAAATTCAAAAATTTTGGGAGAAATTTGGAGGGAAATCGGGGAAATTTGGGGAAAAATTGGGAGAAAAAATGCAGAAAATTGGGGGGAAAATTTGGGAGAAATTGGGGGAAAAATCCACAAAATTGGGGAAAATTTGGGAGAAATTGGAGAAAATTGGGGGAAAATTAGGAAAAAAATTAGGGGGAAAATTGTGGGGAAAATCCACAAAATTTGGGTGAAATTGGGGAAAATCAGGGAAAAATTGGAGGATCATTCCAGAGATTTTGGGGAAATTTGGGAGAAATTGGAAAAATTTGGGAATTCTGGAATTTGGGGGAGTTGGGGAAAAAATTGGGGAAACTGGGGGAAAAATCCAAAAATTTTGGGAGAAATTTGGGGAAAGTTGGGGGAAATTTGGGGAAAAATTGGGAGAAAAAATGCAGAAAATTGGGGAAAATTTGGGAGAAATCGAGGAAAAAATTGGGGGAAAAATTGGGGGAAAATTAGGGGGAAAAATCCACAAAATTTTGGAGAAATTGGGATAAAAATTGGGGGAAAATCCACAAAATTGGGGGAAAAATTTGGGAGAAATCGGAAAAAATTGGGGGGAAAATTGGGGGAAAATCCACAAAATTTGGGTGAAATTGGGGAAAATCAGGGGAAAAAATTGGAGGATCATTCCAGAGATTTTTGGGGAAATTTGGGAGAAATTGGAAAAATTTGGGAGTTCTGGAATTTGGGGGAGTTGGGAAAAAAAATTGGGGGAAACTTCGGGAAAAATCCACAGAATTTTAGGAGAAATTGGGGGAAAGTTGGGGGAAAATCCACAGAATTTGGGGGAAAACCTAAAATTGGGAAAATTGGGTGTTCAGAAATTTGGGGGAGCTGGGGAAAAAAATTGGGGGAAATTGGTGAAAAAAATCCGAAAATTTTTAGGGGAGAAATCTGGGGAAATCGAGGAAATTTGGGGGAAAATTGGGAGAAAAATGCAGAAAATTGGGGGAAAATTTGGGAGAAATTGGGGAAAAATTGGGGGAAAAAATTGGAAGAAATTGGGGGAAAATCCACAAAATTTTGGAGAAATTGGGATAAAAATTGGGGGAAAATCCACAAAATTGGGGGAAAATTTGGGAGAAATCGGGAAAAATTGGGGGGAAAATTGGGGGAAAATCCACAAAATTTGGGGTGAAATTAGGGGGAAAATCAGGGGAAAAATTGGAGGATCATTCCAGAGATTTTTGGGGGAAATTTGGGAGAAATTGGAAAAATTTGGGAATTCTGGAATTTGGGGGAGTTGGGGAAAAAAAATTGGGGGAAACTGGGGGGAAAAATCCACACAGAATTTGGGGGAAAACCTAAAATTGGGAAAATTGGGAATTCAGAAATTTGGGGGCAGCTGGGGGAAAAAAAATTGGGGAAATTGGGCGAAAAATCCACAAAATTTTGGGAGAAATTTGGGGGAAATTTGGGGAAAAATTGGGAGAAAAATGCAGAAAATTGGGGGAAAAATTGGGAGAAATTGGGAAAAAAATTTGGGGAAAATTGGGGGGAAAATCCACAAAATTTGGGAGAAATTTAGTGAATTTTTGGGGGATTTTTTGGGAATTTTTGAGGATTTTTTGAGGAATTTTTTGGCAATTTTGAGGAATTTCGTGATTTTTAATGGGATTTTTTTGAAGAATTTTTTGTGGAATTTAGTGAATTTTTTTGGGAATTTTTTAGAGGATTTTCTTGGGATTTTTTGGGCAATTTTTGTGGAATTTCGTGATTTCTTTTGTGATTTTTTGAGTATTTTTTTTGGAATTTTTTGGGAATTTTTGTGGAATTTTTGAGGAACTTTTGTGGAATTTTTGTGGAATTTTTTGGGATTTTTGAGGAATTTGTTGGGAATTTTTTTAAATTTTGGGAATTTTTTTAGGAATTTTTTGAGGAATTTTTGTGGAATTTTTCTGGAATTTCATTAATTTTTGGGGATTTTTGAGGATTTTTTTGAGGAACTTTTTTTTAAATTTTTGGGAAATTTCGGGGGGATTTTTTGGGCAATTTTTGTGGAATTTTTGGGGAATTTCGTGAATTTTTCTGGGATTTTTGCGAATTTTTTGTGAATTTTTGGGATTTTTTTTGGAATTTTTGTGGAATTTTTTGGCAATTTTTGGTCATTTTTTGTGGAATTTCGTGAATTTTTTTGGGAGTTTTTGTGGAATTTTCTGGGGGAGCTTTTTGGGGATTTTGAAGCAATTCCGTGAATATTTTTGGAATTTTTGGGGGGGATTTTTTTTTTATAATTTTTGGGGATTTTTTTGTGAAACTTTTGGAGGAATTTTTGGTCATTTTTTGTGGAATTTCATGAATTTTTTGGGGATTTTTGAGGAATTTTTGTGGAATTTTTGGGGATTTTTTGCGGAATTTTTGGAGGAATTTTTGTGGAATTTTTCTGGAATTTTATGAATTTTTTAGGGCATTTTTGGGGAATTTCGTGATTTTTTTGGGGATTTTTTGTGGAATTTTTGGAGGAATTTTTGTGGAATTTTTCTGGAATTTTATGAATTTTTTGGGGATTTTTGAGGAATTTTTGGGGAATTTTTGGGGATTTTTGTGGAATTTTTTGAGGAATTTTTTGGGGAATTTTTCTGGAATGTTATTAATTTTTTGGGTATTTTTTGGGATTTTTTGGGGGATTTTTGGGGGATTTTTGTGGAATTTTGGAGGAATTTTTGTGGAATTTTTGGGGGATTTTTGTGGAATTTTTGGAGGAATTTTTGTGGAATTTTCGTGGAATTTTCGTGGAATTTTATTAATTTCTTGGGGATTTTTGTGGAATTTTTGTGGAATTTTTGGGGATTTTTTTGGGGAATTTTTTTGGAATTTCGTGATTTTTTGGGGATTTTTTGTGGAATTTTTGGAGGAATTTTTGTGGCATTTTCCTGGAATTTTATGAATTTCTTGGGGATTTTTGAGAAATTTTTGTGGAATTTTTTGGGATTTTTTGTGGAATTTTTGGAGGAATTTTTGTGGCATTTTCCTGGAATTTTATGAATTTCTTGGGGATTTTTGAGAAATTTTTGTGGAATTTTTTGGGATTTTTTGTGGAATTTTTGGAGGAATTTTTTGGGGAATTTTCCTGGAATTTTATTAATTTTTTGGGGATTTTTTGGGAATTTTTGGGGGATTTTGAGACAATTCCGTGAATATTTTTGGAATTTTTGGGGGGATTTTTTTTTATAATTTTTGGTAATTTTTGGTGGAATTTTTGGAGGAATTTTTGTGGAATTTTTCTGGAATTTTATGAATTTTTGGGGGATTTTTTTAGGAATTTTTTGAGAATTTTTGGGAAATTTTTTGTGGAATTTTTGGGGAATTTTTTGGCAGTTTTTGGCAATTTTTGTGGAATTTCGTGAATTTTTTGGGGAATTTTTCTGGAATTTTTTTTGGGAATTTTTTTGGGATTTTGAGGCAATTCCGTGAATATTTTTAGAATTTTTGGGGGGATTTTTAAAATATAATTTTTGGGGAATTTCGTGATTTTGGGGGGGGATTTTTTGTGGAATTTTTGGAGGAATTTTTTGTGGAATTTTTCTGGAATTTTATGAATTTTTTTGGGATTTTTTGGGTTGATTTTTGGGGAATTTGGGGGGAATTTTTCTGGAATTTTATGAATTTATGGGGGATTTTTGAGGCATTTTTTGGGGATTTTTCTGGAATTTTATGAATTTTTGGGGATTTTTTGGGATTTTTTGGGGATTTTTTGGGGATTGTGGGGGAGGGGCCTCGGGCTTGGGGGCGAGGTTTCAGAGCGCCCCTCCCCCCAGGGCTGACCCCGCTGCACGTGGCCGTGACGTCAGGATCTCGCGAGAGCGTCCTGCTGCTGCTGGAGCACGGCGCCGACATCGACGCGGCGGTGAGAAACTATCGCGACAGGCGCGACAGTCGGGAACGTTCGGGAACGTTCGGGAACGTTCGGGAACATTCGGGAATTTTGGGCATTTTTGGGGATTTTTTTGGGATTTTTTTGGGATTTTTGGGGTTTTTGGGGGATTTTTTGGAGGATTTTTGGGGGGATTTTTTTAGGATTTTGGGGGATTTTTTGGGGGATTTTTGGGGGGTTTTTGGGATTTTTTGAGGATTTTTGGGGGGTATTTTTGGGATTTTTGAGGATTTTTTGGGGGATTTTTGGGGATATTTTTTGGGATTTTTGGGGGTTTTTGGGAATTTTGGGGGATTTTTGTGGGGGATTTTTTTGGGATTTTTAAAATTTTTTTTCATTTTTTGGGGAATTTTTTTTATTTTTCGGGGGTATTTTTGGGGATTTTTGGGGGATTTTTTTGGGATGTTGGGGATTTTTTAGGATTTTGCGGGATTTTTTGGGGGGATTTTTTGGGGGTTTTTGGGATTTTTTGAGTATTTTTTGGGGATTTTTGGGGATTTTTTTCGGATTTTTGGGGGTTTTTGGGGGATTTTTGGGGTTTTTGGGAATTTTGAGGGATTTTTGTAGGGGATTTTTTTGGGGATTTTTGGGGATTTTTTTCTTTTTTCAGGGAATGCCGGGGATATTTTTTGGGAGATTTTTGGGGGAATTTTTTTTGGGATTTTGGGGATTTTTTTAGGATTTTTGGGGGATTTTTTGGGGATTTTTGGGGATTTTTTCGGATTTTTAGGGTTTTTGGGGGCATTTTTGGGGATTTTTGGGATTTTTGAGGATTTTTGGGGGTTTTTTTGGGATTTTTGAGGATTTTTGGGGATTTTTGGGGATTTTTTTTCGGATTTTGGGGGGTTTTTGGGGGATTTTTTGGGGTTTTTGGGAATTTTGGGGGATTTTTGTAGGGGATTTTTTGGGATTTTTTAAAATTTTTTTTCTTTTCTTGGGGGAATTTTTTTTA
This sequence comes from Luscinia megarhynchos, assembly GCA_034336665.1. Taxonomy (NCBI): domain Eukaryota; kingdom Metazoa; phylum Chordata; class Aves; order Passeriformes; family Muscicapidae; genus Luscinia; species Luscinia megarhynchos. The sequence continues at coordinate 83,330 of JAPFBE010000066.1, read as the reverse complement.
TTTTTCGGGGGTATTTTTGGGGATTTTTGGGGAATTTTTGGGGGATTTTTGGGGGATTTTTTAGGATTTTTGGGGGATTTTTGGGGATTTTGGGGATTTTTTCGGATTTTTAGGGGTTTTTGGGGATTTTTGGGGATTTTGGGGGGTTTTTTAGGGATTTTTTGGGGGGTATTTTTGGGATTTTTGAGGGATTTTTTGGGGATTTTTGGGGATTTTTTCGGATTTTGGGGGTTTTTGGGGTATTTTTTTGGGATTTTTGGCGATCTTTTTGGGATTTTTGGGGGAATTTTTTGGGATTTTTAGGGATTTTTTGAGAATTTTTTGGGGATTTTTGGATTTTTTGGAATTTTTTATTTTTTGGGGGATATTTTTTGGGGATTTTTTGGGGGATTTTTAAAAATTTTTTTGGCTTTTGGGGGATTTTTTTGGATTTTTTGGGGATTTTTGGGGATTTTTTTGGGAATTTTTATTTCTTGCCGATTTTTTCTGGGATTTTTGGCGATCTTTTGGGGATTTTTTCTTTTTAATTTTTGGGGGATTTTTGGGATTTTTGGGCTCCTGGGGGTTTTCAGACACCCCTGAAAATTTTGGGAATTGTCCCGAGGGGGGATTTTGGGGTTCCTGAACCGATTTTGGGGGAATTTTAGGAATTTTGGGAACTTTTGGGGGAATTTTTTTGTGGAATTTGTGGGGAATTTTTGGGGGAATTTTCAGAGGATTTTTGGGTACATTTTGGGGATTTTTGAGGAAATTTTTGGAGAATTTTTTTGGGAATTTCATGAATTTTGGGGGATTTTTTAAAAATTTTTCGATATTTTTTGAGAATTTTTGGGGATTTTTTTGGAATTTTTTGGGGATTTTTGTGGAATTTTTTGGAATTTTTTGTGGAATTTTTTGAGGATTTTGGGGCGATTTTTGTCGGGATTTTTTTGGGGGATTTTGGGAATTTTTTGGGATTTTGGGGGGCGATTTTTGTGGGGATTTTTTTGGGGATTTTGGGAATTTTTGGGGGATTTTTGGGAGTTTTGGGCTCCTGGGGGTTTTCAGACACCCTGAAAATTTTGGGAATTATTCCGAGGGGGATTTTGGGGGTCCCTGAACCGATTTTGGGGGAATTTTGGGGAACTTTTGGGGGAATTTTTTGTGGAATATGCTGGGAATTTTCGGAGGATTTTTTGGGTACTTTTTGGGGATTTTTTGAGGAAATGTTTGGAGAATTTTTTTGGGAATTTCGTGAATTTTGGGGGAATTTTTTTTTTAATTTTTGGCGATTTTTTGAGGAAGTTTTGGGGATTTTTCCGGGAATTTTTTGGGGATTTTATTGGAATTTTTGGGGGATTTTTGTGGAATTTTCAGAAATTTTTTGTGGAATTTTTGATGATTTTGGGGCAATTTTGTCGGAGTTTTTTTTGGGATTTTGGGAATTTTTGGGAGATTTTTGGGTTTTTGGGCTCCTGGGGGTTTTCAGACACCCTGAAAATTTTGGGAATTGTCCCGAGGGGGATTTTGGGGGTCCCTGACCCGATTTTGGGGGAATTTCGGGGGAAATTTTTGGGGTTTCAGGACATCAAGAGCGACGCTCTCGCTGCTACTGCGCCGTGGAGAACAACAGCCCTGGAGATGGCCGAGCTGCTGCTGCAGGTGGGAATTTCAGGAATTTTGGGAATTTTGGGGAATTTTGGGGAATTTTGGGAATTTTTGGGGATTTGGGGAAAAATTTGAGGGGGATTTGGGGGCGATTTTGGGGAATATTTGGGATTTTTGGAGGTTTTTTGGGGGAATTTTGGGGATTTTTGGAGGTTTTTTGGGGGAATTTTGGGGATTTTTTGGAGATTTTTTTGGGAGTTTGGGAGAAATTTGACTGATTTTTGGGGTGATTTTTTTGTGATTTTCGGGTGATTTTTGGGTAATTTTGGGGCGATTTTAAGGTGATCTTCGGGTGATTTGTGGGTAATTTTTGGGGTGATTTTTTTGTGATTTTCGGGTGATTTTTTGGTAATTTTTAGGGCGATCTTCAGGTGATTTTTGGGTAATTTTTGGGGCGATTTTAAGGTGATTTTTGGGTGATTTTTGACTGATTTTCTGGATGATTGTCGCGTGATTTTTCGCGTGATTTTTTTGTGATTTTTGGCTGATTTTTGGGGCGATTTTAAGGTGATTTTCGGGTGATTTTTGACTGATTTTTTGAGTGATTTTCGCGCGATTTTCGCGTGATTTTTGGCCGATTTTTGGCTGATTTTTGGCTGATTTTCGGGTGATTTTCGCGTGATTTTTTGAGTGATTTTTTGTGATTTTCGGGTGATTTTTGGGTAATTTTTAGGGCGATTTTAAGGTGATTTTCGCGTGATTTTTGGCTGATTTTCTGTGATTTTCGCGCGATTTTCGCGTGATTTTTGGCCGATTTTGGCTGATTTTTGGATGATTTTCGAGAGTGATTTTCGGCGTGATTTTTGGGGGTGATTTTTGTGTTTTTGGGTAATTTTTGACTGATTTTTTTGGATGATTTTCGCGTGATTTTTGGCGTGATTTTTTGTGATTTTTGGCTGATTTTTGGGGCGATTTTAAGGTGATTTTCGATTTGATTTTTGACTGATTTTTTGAGTGATTTTCAGCGATTTCCGGCGTGATTTTTGGCTGATTTTTGGCTGATTTTTTGTGATTTTCGCGTGATTTTTGAGTGATTTTTGGGATGATTTTTTGCGTGATTTTTGGGGGGGCGATTTTAAGGTGATTTTCGGGTGATTTTTGACTGATTTTCGGGTGATTTTTGGGGCGATTTTAAGGTGATTTTCGAGTGATTTTTGACTGATTTTCTGAGTGATTTTCGCGCGATTTTCGCGTTATTTTTGGCCGATTTTTGGCCGATTTTTGGTCATTTTCGCGTGATTTTTTGAGTGATTTTTTGTGATTTTCGGCTGATTTTGGGTAATTTTTGGGGGCGATTTTAAGGTGATTTTCAGCGTGATTTTGGCTGATTTTTGGGGTGATTTTTTTGTGATTTTTGGCTGATTTTTGGGTAATTTTTGGGGCGATTTTAAGATGATTCTTGGGCGATTTTTCACTGATTTTTTGGATGGTTTTCGCGTGATTTTCGCGTGATTTTTGGGGTGATTTTTGTGATTTTCGGGTGATTTTTGGGTAAATTTGGACTGATTTTTTTGGATGATTTTCGCGTGATTTTTGGCGTGATTTTTTGTGATTTTTGGCTGATTTTTGGGGCGATTTTAAGGTGATTTTCGGGTGATTTTTGACTGATTTTTTGAGTGATTTTCAGCGATTTTAAGCCCGATTTTTCTACCGATTTTTTTGGGTATTTCTGTACTTTCCGCCCCTGACCCCCCAAATTTCGCGTTCCCAGCGCGGGGCCAGCGTGAACGCCAGTCGTCACGCTTGGGGTGCACGGCTGCTGCGACGCCCGGGCCGGGGCTGCCTGCGGCTGCTCGCGGCTCCTCCCCTGCGCTCGCGGGGGCCGACTGCGGGCTCCCGGAACCTGCACAACGACACCGCCCGCTAAGGCGTGGCGCCAGCATGCAGGTGAGAAATTTGGGGAACATCTGGGGAACATCTGGGGAAAATTTGGGGGGGTTGGAGCCATTTTGGGGGGTTAAATGGGATTTAAATGGGATTTTTTGGGGTTTAAATGGGATTTAAAGGGGAATTTTGGGGGTTTAAAAAGGGATTTTGGGGGGATTTTGGGTCCCAAAGCTGCGGCTCTGGACGCTCAGGTGAGCCCAGGTGAGCAGGTGAGAAATTTGGGGAAATTTGGAGAAAATTTGGGGGGGTTTTGGGGAGATTTGGAGCCTTTTTGGAGCGATTTTGGGGGTTTAAATGGGATTTAAATGGGATTTTTGGGATTTAAATGGGATTTTTGGGGTTTAAAAAGGGATTTTGGGTCCCAAAGCTGCGGCTCTGGGACGCTCAGGTGAGCCAGGTGAGCAGGTGAGAAATTTAGGGGAAATTTGGGGAAAATTTGGGGGAAAATTTGGGGGGGTTTTGGGGGGTTTGGAGCCTTTTTTGGAGCGATTTTGGGGGTTTAAATGGGATTTAAATGGGATTTTTGGGGGTTTAAATGGGATTTTTTGGGATTTAAATGGGATTTTTGGGGGATTTTTTGGGGGATTTTGGGGCCCAAATCTCTGGCTCTGGAGGCTCAGGTGAGCCCAGGTGAGCAGGTGAGAAATTTGGGGAAAATTTGGGGAAAATTTGGGGGGGTTTGGAGCCATTTTGGGGGGTTAAATGGGATTTAAAGGGGATATTTTGGGGTTTAAATGGGATTTAAATGGGATTTTTTGGGATTTAAATGGGATTTAAATGGGATTTTTGGGGTTTAAATGGGATTTTTGGGTCCCAAAGCTGCGGCTCTGGATGCTCAGGTGAGCCCAGGTGAGCAGGTGAGAAATTTGGGGAAAATTTGGGGAAAATTTGGGGGGTTTGGAGCCATTTTGGTGCTTTAAATGGGATTTAAATGGGATTTTTGGGGTTTAAAAAGGGATTTTGGGAGATTTTGGGTCCCAAATCTCTGGCCCTGAAGGCTCAGGTGAGCCCAGGTGAGCAGGTGAGAAATCTGGGGAAATTTGGAGAAAATTTGGGGAAAATTTGGGGGGGTTTGGAGCCATTTTGGGGGTTTAAATGGGATTTAAATGGGATTTTTGGGGGTTTTAAAAAGGGATTTTGGGAGATTTTTGGTTCCCCAAAGCTGCGGCTCTGGATGCTCAGGTGAGCCCAGGTGAGCAGGTGAGAAATTTGGGGAAATTTGGAGAAAATTTGGGGGGGTTTGGAGCCATTTTGGGGCTTTAAATGGGATTTAAAGGGAATTTTTTGGGGTTTAAATGGGATTTAAATGGGATATTTTGGGGTTTAAAAAGGGATTTTGGGGGATTTTGGGTCCCAAAGCTGCGGCTCTGGACGCTCAGGTGAGCCCAGGTGAGCAGGTGAGAAATTTGGGGAAATTTGGGGAAAATTTGGGGAAAATTTGGGAAAAATTTGGGGGGGTTTGGAGCGATTTTGGGGGTTTAAATGGGATTTTAAAGAGGATTTTTTGGGGTTTTAAATGGGATTTTTTGGGGGCTTAAAAGGGATTTTTGGGTCCCAAAGCTGCGGCTCCTGGACGCTCAGGTGAGCCAGGTGAGCAGGTGAGAAATTTAGGGGAAAATTGGGGAAAATTTGGGAGAAAAAATTTGGGGGGGGTTTGAAGCCATTTTGGGGCTTTAAATGGGATTTAAAGGGGATTTTTTGGGATTTAAATGGGATTTAAATGGGATTTTTTGGGATTTAAATGGGATTTTTGGGGTTTAAAAAGGGATTTTGGGGGATTTTGGGGCCCAAATCTCTGGCTCTGGACGCTCAGGTGAGGCCAGGTGAGCAGGTGAGAAATTTGGGGAACATCTGGGGAACATCTGGGGAAAATTTGGGGAAAATTTGGGGGGGTTTGGAGCCATTTTGGGGTTTTAAATGGGATTTAAATGTGATTTTTTGGGGCTTAAAAAGGGATTTTTGGGAGATTTTGGGTCCCAAAGCTGCGGCTCTGGACGCTCAGGTGAGCCCAGGTGAGCAGGTGAGAAATTTGGGGAAAACTGGGGAAAATTTGGGAAAAATTTGGGGGGGTTTGAAGCCATTTTGGGGCTTTAAATGGGATTTAAAGGGGATTTTTTGGGGTTTAAATGGGATTTTTGGGATTTAAATGGGATTTTTGGGGATTTTTTGGGGGATTTTTGGGGCCCCAAATCTCTGGCTCTGGACGCTCAGGTGAGCCCAGGTGAGCAGGTGAGAAATTTGGGGAACATCTGGGGGAACATCTAGGGGGAAAATCTGGGGAAAATTTGGGGAAAATTTGGGGGGGTTTGGAGCCATTTTGGGGGGTTAAATGGGATTTAAAGGGGATTTTTTTGGGATTTAAATGGGATTTAAAAAGGATTTTTTGGGGTTTAAATGGGATTTTTGGGGTTTAAAAAAGGAGCTTTGGGTCCCAAAGCTGCGGCTCTGGAGGCTCAGGTGAGCCCAGGTGAGCAGGTGAGAAATTTGGGGGATTTTTGGGAGATTTTTGGAGTTTAAATAGGATTAAAAGGGGATTTTGGGGATTTAAAATGGGATTTTGGGGGGTTTTGGGTCCCAAATCTCTGGCCCTGAAGGCTCAGGTGAGCCCAGGTGAGCAGGTGAGAAATTTTGGGAAAATTTAGGGGTAATTTTGGGGAAAACTTGGGGGGGTATTGGGGGATTTGGAAGCGATTTTGGGGGGATTTAGGGGGAGTTAAATGGGATTTTTTGGGAGGAGATTTTTTGGGATTTTTTGGGTGGTTTTGGGGGGATTTTTGGGGGATTTTGGGGATTTTTTGGGGGATTTTGGGTCCCAAATCTCTGGCTCTGGACGTTCAGGTGAGCCCAGGTGTGCAGGTGAGAAATTTGGGGAAAATTTGGGGAAAATTTGGGGGGGTTTGGGTCCAATTCTGGGGATTTTGGGTCCAATTTCGGGGATTTCAGGATTTGGGGTCGGATTTGAGGATTTGGGGTCGGATTTTGGGGGATTTTGGTTCCAATTTGGGGATTTTGGGTCCGAATTTGTCATTTTGGGGGATTTTGGGAATTTGGGGTTTGAATTTGGGGATTTGGGGTCGGATTTTGGGGGATTTTGGGTTTGATTTGGGGGATTTTAGATCCAAATTTTGGGATTTTGGGACCAATTTCAGAGATTTTGGGTTCAAATTTTGGGGATTTCAGGATTTTGGGTCCAATTTGGGGATTTTGGGTCCAATTTTGGGGATTTTTGGGATTTTTTGGGGATTTTTGGGTTTTTTGGGTTTTAGAGTATTTTGGGTTTTTTGAGTTTTTGGGGATTTTGGGATTTTCGTGGATTTTGGGGATTTTGGGGTTTTTGGATTTTTTTGGGGGATTTTTGGGATTTTTGGGGATTTTTGGGGGGATTTTGGGTGTGTCTGACCCCGCCCCTCCCCCCAGGTGATCGACATCCTGCGGGGAAAAGCCACGAGACCCCCCCCGGGTGAGACCCAAATTTTGGGCGTTTTAGGGTGGGAATTCCCAAATTTTGGGGGAAAATCCAAATTTTGGGGGTCCTGGGTTTGAAATTCCCCAATTTTAGGGGGGAAATTCCCAAATTTGGGGTGAAAAATCCCAAATTTTGGTGGGAAAATCCAAATTTTTGGGGCTTCTCGGTTTGAAAATCCCAAATTTTGGGGGGAAATTCCCAAATTTTGGGGGTCCTGAGGGGAAAATTCCCAAATTTTGGGCGGGAAATGCCCAAGTTTTGGGGGAAAATTCCAAATTTTGGGAATCATTGGGTGGGAATTCTGAAGTTTTTGGGGGTTCTAGGGAAAAAATTGCCCAATTTTGGGGAAAATCCCAAATTTTTGGGGTTTGGGGGAAAAATTCTCAAATTTTTGGGGATTCCCAATTTTAGGAAATTCCCAAATTTGGGGGGTTCTGGGGTGGGAATTCCCAAATTTTGGACAGGAAATTCTCAATTTTTGGACAGGAAATGCCAAAAATTTTGGGGGGTCCTGGGGTGGGAATTCCCAAATTTTGGGGGTTTTTGAGGGATAAATTCCCAAATTGGTGGGGAAAATCCGAAATTTTAGGGGAAATTCCTAAATTTTTGGGGGGTTGGAATTCCCAAATTTTGGGGTTTTGGGGTGGAAATTTCAAATTTTTGGGTAAAAATTCCCGAATTTTGGAAAATCCCAAATTTTGGGGGTTTTGGTTTGAAATTCCCAAATTTTTTGAGTAAAATTCGAATTTGGGGAAAATCCCAAATTTTTGGGGGTCATGGGGTGGGAATTCCCAAATTTTTGGGTAAAATTCCCGAATTTTGGAAATGCCAAATTTGGGGGTTTTGGCCCCGCTTAGCTTGCAGGCAGCGCCTCGGAGCCCGCGAGCCACTTCCGGGGTTTCAGCCAATGGGGAGCGAGGGCGGGGCCTCGGCCGCAGCCAATGGGGAGCGCAGAGCGGAGCTGTCAATCAAAGCAGCGCTTGGACCAATCAGAGAGCTCAGCCCCGGCGGTAGGCAAGAGCCAGAGCAGCATCATCAATAAAATCCAATTAAATCATCGATTAAAAATATTGGGAGTGGAATGGAACTGGGAGGGACTGGGGACGGACTGGGAGGGATTGGGAGGGACTGGGAGGAATTGGGATGGACTGGGGAGGGAACTGGGAGGGAACTGGGATGGGATTTGGATTAAACCCGGGATAAACTGGGATGGACTGGGAGGTTACTGGGATGAACTGGGAGTAAACTGGGAGGGAGTGGGAATGGAACTGGGATGGACTGGGAGGGACTGGGGAGGGGAACTGGGAGGGATTGGGAGGGACTGGGGTGGGACTGGGATAAACTGGGATGGACTGGGATGGGATTTGGATTAAACTGGGATGGACTGGGAGGTTACTGGGCTGAACTGGGAGGGACTGGGAGGGACTGGGATATTTTGTGAAATGGAACTGGAATGGACTGGGATAAACTGGGATGGACTGGGATGGGATTTGGATTAAACTGGGATGGACTGGGATGGGATTTGGATTAAACTGGGATGGACTGGGAGGTTACTGGGATATACTGGGAGGTTACTGGGCTGAACTGGGATTCACTAGACCGAACTGGGATGGACTGGGACAAACTGCTTTGAACTGGGCAGTTACTGGTTTGAACTGGTTTGAACTGGGATTCACTGACCCGAACTGGGCCGAACTGGGATTCACTGGTTTGAACTGTTTTGAACTGGTTTGAACTGGTTTGAACTGGGATTCACTGACCCGAACTGGGAGGGACTTGGAGTCACTGGGAGTCACTGGGATTCACTGGTTTGAACTGGTTTGAACTGGGATTCGGTGATCCGAACTGGGTCGAACTGGGAGGTTACTGGGATGAACTGGGAGTCACTGGGATTCACTGGTTTGAACTGGTTTGAACTGGGATTCACTGACCCGAACTGGGAGGACTGGGAGTCACTGGGAGTCACTGGGATTCACTGGTTTGAACTGGTTTGAACTGGGATTCACCGACCGAACTGGGCTGAACTGGGCTGAACTGGGATGAACTGGTTTGAACTGGGATTCACTGACCCGAACTGGGATTCACTGGTTTGAACTGGTTTGAACTGGGATTCACTGACCCGAACTGGGCCGAACTGGGAGGGACTGGGAGTCACTGGTTTGAACTGTTTTGAACTGGTTTGAACTGGTTTGAACTGGGATTCACTGACCCGAACTGGGAGGGACTGGGAGTCACTGGGAGTCACTGGGATTCACTGGTTTGAACTGGTTTGAACTGGGATTCACTGACCTGCACTGGTCCGAACTGGGATTCACTGGTCCGAACTGGTTTGAACTGGGATTCACTGACCTGCACTGGTCCGAACTGGGATTCACTGGTTTGAACTGGTTTGAACTGGGATTCACTGACCTGCACTGGTCCGAACTGGTTTGAACTGGTTTGAACTGGTTTGAACCGGTCGGAACCAAGAGCTCCGCGCAGCCGCGCGCAGGCAGCACCACGCCCTGACGTCACCGCGCCGCAGCACGCGCTCGACGTCGCTTCCGCCGCGCCGAGTCACCATGGAGGAGCTCGGGCTGCTCGCGGAGAAGCCGCAGGTGCGGGGGAGGGGGGCGCGCGGGGGTCCCTAAAATTCCGGGGGAGTCGAGAAACGAGAAGAAGAACCCAAAAACCCCAAAAATCCCAAAAAAATCCCCAAAAACCCCAAAATCCCCCAAAAAACCCGCGGCCGTTTATTGCCCCCCCGCCTCTTGTCCAAGCCCCGCCCACTTCCGGGCTTGGCCACGCCCCCTTTGGGCGATACCACTTGGCGGGGAGGAGGGGGGACGCGATCCCCAAAATTGGGGCCCCTCCCCCTCATCTGGGAGTGCCCCCTCCCCCATTTTAGGGACCCGTTTTTGGGGCCCCCTCCCCCAAGGCCCTTTGGGGCCCCTCCCCCCTCGCCTGGGAGTGCCCCCTCCCCCATTTTTGGGACCCGTTTTTTGGGGCCCCTCCCCCAATTTGGGTCCCCCCAGGTGCTCCTCCCCCCCTCTCAGGCGCTGCCCCCTTCACCTGTGGGCGCCCCTCCCCCATTTTTGGGTGTCCCATCACCTGTCCCTCACCTGTCTCATCTCTCACCTGTCTCACCTGTCCTGTGTCACCTGTGCCTCACCTGTGCCTCACCTGTCTCAGCTGTATCTCACCTGTCTCACCTGTGCATATCTCACCTGTATCTCACCTGTGTGTCTCTCCTGTCTCACCTGTGTCTCACCTGTCTGATCTCACCTGTCTATATCTCACCTGTCTCACCTGTCCATGTCTCACCTGTCTCACCTGTCCAGGACGATGTCCCCGCCTCGGCCGCCCCCCGGCCCCTCCCCGGCCTCTCCTTCCTGGTGCCGGAGCCTGAGGACCTGGAGGACCTGTACAGCAGGTACAAGGTGAGTGACACACCTGGGACACACCTGGGACAGGTGAGGTACCTGTACAGCAGGTACAAGGTGAGTGACACACCTGGGACACACCTGGGACAGGTGAGGTACCTGTACAGCAGGTACAAGGTGAGTGACACACCTGGGACAGGTGAGGTACCTGTACAGCAGGTACAAGGTGAGTGACACACCTGGGACACACCTGAGACACACCTGGGACAGGTGAGGTACCTGTACAGCAGGTACAAGGTGAGTGACACACCTGGGACAGGTGAGGTACCTGTACAGCAGGTACAAGGTGAGTGACACACCTGGGACAGGTGAGGGTACCTGTACAGCAGGTACAAGGTGGAGTGACACACCTGGGACAGGTGGGGTACCTGTACAGCAGGTACAAGGTGAGTGACACACCTGGGACAGGTGAGGGTACCTGTACAGCAGGTACAAGGTGAGTGACACACCTGGGACAGGTGAGGAGTACCTGTACAGCAGGTACAAAGGTGAGTGACACACCTGGGACAGGTGAGGTACCTGTACAGCAGGTACAGGGTGAGTGACACACCTGGGACACACCTGGGACAGGTGAGGTACCTGTACAGCAGGTACAGGGTGAGTGACACACCTGGGACACACCTGGGACAGGTGAGGGTACCTGTACAGCAGGTACAGGGTGAGTGACACACCTGGGACACACCTGGGACAGGTGAGGAGTACCTGTACAGCAGGTACAAGGTGAGTGACACACCTGGGACACACCTGGGACACACCTGGGACAGGTGAGGTACCTGTACAGCAGGTACAGGGTGAGTGACACACCTGGGACACACCTGGGACACACCTGGGAGAGGTGAGGTACCTGTACAGCAGGTACAAGGTGAGTGACACACCTGGGACACACCTGAGACACACCTGGGACAGGTGAGGTACCTGTACAGCAGGTACAAGGTGGGTGACACACCTGGGACACACCTGGGACACACCTGGGACACACCTGGGACAGGTGTGGTACCTGTACAGCAGGTACAGGGTGAGTGACACACCTGGGCAAATTCCAAGTGGGAAGAGGACAGGTGAGAGAACCTGGGGCACACCTGGGCTCACCCAAAACACACCTGGGCTCACCCAAAACACACCTGGGCACACCCAGAATGCACCTGGGCACACCTGGAGGTGCAGGAGGAGCTCAGCCCTGCCCTGTGCCCTGTGTCCGTAGCTCAGGTGTGTCCCAGGTGTATCTCAGGTGTCCCCAGGTGTATCCCAGGTGTCCGAGGTGTATCTCAGGTGTATCCCAGGTGTGTTACCTGTCTCACCTGTCCCACCTGTCCCACAGAAGCTGCAGCAGGAGCTGGAGTTCCTGGAGGTGCAGGAGGAGCCCAGCCCTGCCCTGTGCCCGTGTCCATAGCTCAGGTGTATTTCAGGTGTAACTCAGGTGTATCTCAGGTGTATCTCAGGTGTGTTACCTGTCCCACAGAAGCTGCAGCAGGAGCTGGAGTTCCTGGAGGTGCAGGAGGAGCCCAGCCCTGCCCTGTGCCCGTGTCCATAGCTCAGGTGTAACTCAGGTGTATCCCAGGTGTATCTCAGGTGTATCTCAGGTGTCCCAGCTGTATCTCAGGTGTGTTACCTGTCTCAGGTGTGTTACCTGTCCCACAGAAGCTGCAGCAGGAGCTGGAGTTCCTGGAGGTGCAGGAGGAGCCCAGCCCTGCCCTGTGCCCGTGTCCATAGCTCAGGTGTAACTCAGGTGTATCCCAGGTGTATCTCAGGTGTATCTCAGGTGTGTTACCTGTCCCACAGAAGCTGCAGCAGGAGCTGGAGTTCCTGGAGGTGCAGGAGGAGCCCAGCCCTGCCCACTGTGCCCGTGTCCATAGCTCAGGTGTATCCCAGGTGTATCTCAGGTGTATCTCAGGTGTATCTCAGGTGTATCCCAGGTGTGTTACCTGTCTCAGGTGTGTTACCTGTCCCACCTGCAGAAGCTGCAGCAGGAGCTGGAGTTCCTGGAGGTGCAGGAGGAGCCCAGCCCTGCCCTGTGCCCGTGTCCATAGCTCAGGTGTATTTCAGGTGTAACTCAGGTGTCCCCAGGTGTATCTCAGGTGTATCCCAGGTGTGTTACCTGTCTCAGGTGTGTCACCTGTCCCACAGAAGCTGCAGCAGGAGCTGGAGTTCCTGGAGGTGCAGGAGGAGCCCAGCCCTGCCCCGTGCCCGTGTCCATAGCTCAGGTGTATCCCAGGTGTAGCTCAGGTGTATCTCAGGTGTCCCCAGGTGTATCTCAGGTGTATCTCAGGTGTATCTCAGGTGTGTTACCTGTCCCACAGAAGCTGCAGCAGGAGCTGGAGTTCCTGGAGGTGCAGGAGGAGTACATCAAGGACGAGCAGCGGAACCTCAAGAAGGAGTTCCTGCACGCGCAGGAGGAGGTGAAGCGCATCCAGAGCATCCCGCTGGTCATCGGCCAGTTCCTGGAGGCCGTGGACCAGAACACGGCCATCGTGGGCTCCACCACAGGTGAGAGCACACCTGAGTACACCTGGGCACACCTGGGATACACCTGGGCACACCTGGGCACACCTGGGCACACCTGGGCACACCTGAGATACACCTGGGCACACCTGGGCACACCTGAGATACACCTGGGCACACCTGGGATACACCTGGGGCAGGTGGGGCCGTGTCCCAGCCGTGTCCCGCTGGTCATCGGGCAGTTCCTGGAGGCCGTGGACCAGAACACGGCCATGGTGGGGTCAGCCACAGGTGAGAGCGCACCTGGGCACACCTGAGATACACCTGGGCACACCTGGGTACAGCTGGGCACACCTGGGGGCATCTGGGCACACCTGAGGTACACCTGGGCACACCTGGGGGCATCTGGGCACAGCTGGGATACACCTGGGAGCACCTGGGCACACTTGGAGGCACATCCTGAGCACATCCCGGGCTCTCACCTGTCCCAGGTGTGTCCCAGTCTCACCCAGGTGTGTCCCAGTCTCACTCAGGTGTATCCCAGTCTCACCCAGGTGTGTCCCAGTCTCACTCAGGTGTATCCCAGTCTCACCCAGGTGTGTCCCAGTCTCACTCAGGTGTATCCCAGTCTCACTCAGGTGTGTCCCAGTCTCACCCAGGTGTATCCCAGTCTCACCCAGGTGTATCCCAGGCTCTCCCAGGTGTGTCCCAGGCTCACCCAGGTGTGTCCCAGTCTCACTCAGGTGTATCCCAGTCTCACCCAGGTGTATCCCAGTCTCACCCAGGTGTGTCCCAGTCTCACCCAGGTGTGTCCCAGTCTCACTCAGGTGTGTCCCAGTCTCACCCAGGTGTATCCCAGTCTCACCCAGGTGTATCCCAGGCTCTCCCAGGTGTGTCCCAGGCTCACCCAGGTGTGTCCCAGTCTCACCCAGGTGTGTCCCAGTCTCACTCAGGTGTGTCCCAGTCTCTCTCAGGTGTGTCCCAGGTGTGTCCCAGTCTCACCCAGGTGTGTCCCAGTCTCACCCAGGTGTGTCCCAGTCTCACTCAGGTGTATCCCAGTCTCACCCAGGTGTGTCCCAGTCTCACCCAGGTGTGTCCCAGTCTCACCCAGGTGTATCCCAGTCTCACTCAGGTGTATCCCAGTCTCACCCAGGTGTATCCCAGTCTCACCCAGGTGTATCCCAGGCTCTCCCAGGCTCTCTCAGGTGAGCCCAGGTGTGCCCCAGGCTCACCCAGGTGTGTCCCCCCCAGGTTCCAACTACTACGTGCGCATCCTGAGCACATCCCGGGCTCTCACCTGTCCCAGGTGTGCCCCAGGTGTATCCCAGTCTCACCCAGGTGTGTCCCAGGCTCACCCAGGTGTATCCCAGTCTCACCCAGGTGTGTCCCAGTCTCACCCAGCTGTATCCCAGTCTCACCCAGGTGTATCCCAGTCTCACCCAGGTGTATCCCAGTCTCACTCAGGTGTGTCCCAGTCTCACTCAGGTGTGTCCCAGTCTCACTCAGGTGTGTCCCAGTCTCACCCAGGTGTATCCCAGTCTCACCCAGGTGTGTCCCAGGCTCTCCCAGGCTCTCCCAGTCTCACCCAGGCTCTCCCAGTCTCACTCAGGTGTGTCCCAGTCTCACTCAGGTGTATCCCAGTCTCACTCAGGTGTATCCCAGTCTCTCTCAGGTGTGTCCCAGTCTCACCCAGGTGTGTCCCAGTCTCACTCAGGTGTGTCCCAGTCTCACCCAGGTGTGTCCCAGTCTCACCCAGGTGTGTCCCAGTCTAACCCAGGTGTGTCCCAGTCTCACCCAGGTGTGTCCCAGTCTCACTTAGGGTGTATCCCAGTCTCACTCAGGTGTATCCCAGTCTCACCCAGGTGTGTCCCAGTCTAACCCAGGTGTGTCCCAGTCTCACCCAGGTGTGTCCCAGTCTCACTTAGGTGTATCCCAGTCTCACTCAGGTGTATCCCAGTCTCACTCAGGTGTATCCCAGTCTCACCCAGGTGTGTCCCAGTCTAACCCAGGTGTGTCCCAGTCTCACCCAGGTGTGTCCCAGTCTCACTTAGGTGTATCCCAGTCTCACTCAGGTGTATCCCAGGCTCTCCCAGGTGTGCCCCAGTCTCACCCAGGTGTGTCCCAGTCTCACTCAGGTGTGTCCCAGTCTCACTCAGGTGTATCCCAGTCTCACTCAGGTGTATCCCAGTCTCACCCAGGTGTGTCCCAGTCTCACCCAGGTGTATCCCAGTCTCACTCAGGTGTATCCCAGGCTCTCCCAGGCTCTCTCAGGTGAGCCCAGGTGAGCCCCAGGTGAGCTCAGGTGTGCCCCCTCAGGTTCCAACTACTACGTGCGCATCCTGAGCACCATCGACCGCGAGCTGCTCAAGCCCAACGCCTCGGTGGCGCTGCACAAGCACAGCAACGCCCTGGTGGACGTGCTGCCCCCCGAGGCCGACAGCAGCATCATGATGCTCACCTCAGGTGAGCGCACCTGGCCACACCTGGGCACACCTGGCGGGGAAAAAACGGGGATTGGGGGGAAAAAAACGCTGCTTAGGGTTCAAAAAATGAGGTTAGGGGGTTGGAAAATGGAGTTTGGGGTCGGAAAAATGGGATTTGGGGTCATCTTGAGGTCACCAGGTTTTACCTGGCCACACCTGGTCACACCTGGCCACACCTGGTCACACCTAGGGGGGAGGAAATGGGGTTTGGGGGAAAAAAAAGGTGATTAGGGTTCAAAAAATGAGGTTAGGCGGTTGGAAAATGGAGTTTGGGGTCGGAAAAATGGGATTTGGGGTCAACTTGGGGTCACCAGGTTTTACCTGGGCACACCTGGTCACACCTGGGGGGAAAAAATGGGGTTTGGGGGAAAAAAACGGATTTGGGGTCAGAAAATGGAGTTTGGGGGTCGAAAAAAATGGGATTTGGGGGTTGGAAAAATGGGATTTAGGGGTCATCTTGAGGTCACCAGGTTTTACCTGTCCACACCTGGGCACACCCAAGGGAAAAAAGCAGGGGTTTGGGGGAGAAAAAACGGGGTCATGGGATCAGAAAATGGAGTTTGGGGTCGAAAAAATGGGATTTGGGGTCGGAAAAATGGGATTTGGGGTCATCTTGAGGTCACCAGGTTTTACCTGTCCACACCTGGTCACACCTAGCCACACCTGGGGGGGGAAAAAAGCGGGGTTTGGGGGAGAAAAAGCAGGGATTTGGGGTCAGAAAATGGAGTTTGGGGTCGAAAAAATGGGATTTGGGGTTGGAAAAATGGGATTTGGGGTCATCAGAGGTGAGTTGGGATCAACCTGGGGTCACCAGGTTTTACCTGGCCACACCTGGTCACACCTGGCCACACCTGGGGGGGAAAAAATGGGGTTTGGGGGAAAAAAAACGGGATTTGGGGTCAGAAAATGGAGTTTGGGGTCGAAAAAATGGGATTTGGGGTTGGAAAAATGGGATTTGGGGTCATCAGAGGTGAGTTGGGATCAACCTGGGGTCACCAGGTTTTACCTGGCCACACCTGGTCACACCTGGCCACACCTGGGGGGGAAAAAACGGGGATTGGGGGAGAAAAAACGGGGTCATGGGGTCAGAAAATGGAGTTTGGGGTTGGAAAAATGGAATTTGGGGTCGAAAAAATGGGATTTGGGGTTGGAAAAATGGAATTTGGGGTCATCAGAGGTGAGTTGGAATCAACTTGGGGTCACCAGGTTTTACCTGTCCACACCTGGACACACCTGGGGGTGAGAAAACGAGGTCATGGGGTCGAAAAATGGAGTTTGGGGTCACCAAAAGTCAGCTGGGGTCATCTTGGGGTCACCAGGTTTTACCTGGGCTCGGTTCCAGTCCATCCCAGTTCGTCCCAGTTCATCCCAGTCCATCCCAGTTCATCCCAGTCCATCCCAGTTGATCCCAGTCCATCCCAGTTGATCCCAGTCTATCCCAGTTCATCCCAGTTGATCCCAGTCCCTCCCAGTCCCTCCCAGTCCATCCCAGTCCATCCCAGTGCATCCCAGTTGCCCTGAACTGGTTTCAGTTCATCCCAGTTCACCCCAGTGTTCCCCCAGACCAGAAACCGGATGTGGAGATCACTGTGGTCACTGTGGTCACTCTGGGGTCACTCTGGGGTCACTTTATGGTCACTCTGGTCCACCCCAGTCCCACCCAGTCCATCCCAGTCCCTCCCAGTCTCTCCCAGTCCCTCCCAGTCCATCCCAGTTGACCCCAGTGTTTCCCCAGACCAGAAACCAGATGTGGGGATCACTGTGGTCACTCTGTGGTCACTGAGGTCACTCTGAGGTCACTCTATGGTCAGTCTGTGATAGCTCCAGTGCCTCCCAGTCCATCCCAGTCCCTCCCAGTCCCTCCCAGTTCACCCAGTTCCCCCCAGACCAGAAGCCGGACGTGGTGTACGCCGACATCGGCGGGATGGACATCCAGAAGCAGGAGGGGGTCACTGTGGTCACTGGGGTCACTCTGGGGTCACTCTGGTCCATCCCAGTCCCTCCCAGTCCATCCCAGTCCCTCCCAGTCCATCCCAGTCCCTCCCAGTTCACCCAGTTCCCCCCCAGACCCAGAAGCGGGATCGTGCTGTGCCCCTGACATGTGGGGATGGACATCCAGAAGCAGGAGGGGTCACTGTGGTCACTCTGGGGTCACTCTGGGGTCACTGTGGTCCCTCCCAGTCCCTCCCAGTCCCTCCCAGTTGATCCCAGTTCCCCCCAGACCAGAAGCCGGTGGTGTGCATGCCGACATCGGGCGGGATGGACATCCAGAAGCAGGAGGGGGTCACTGTGGTCACTGGGGGTCACTCTGGGGTCACTCTGGGGTCACTCTGGGGTCACTCTGTGATAGTTCCAGTCCATCCCAGTCCCTCCCAGTGCCTCCCAGTTCACCCAGTTTCCCCCAGACCAGAAGCCGGGGCGTGGTGTGCATGCGACCAGTGGGATGGACATCCAGAAGCAGGAGGGGGTCACTGGTCACTGTGGTCACTGTGTGGTCACTCTGAGGTCACTCTGGGGTCACTCTGGGGTCACTCTGTGATAGTTCCAGTCCATCCCAGTCCATCCCAGTCCATCCCAGTGCCTCCCAGTTGATCCCAGTTCCCCCAGACCAGAAGCTGGGGCGTGGTGTCGCTGACATGCGGGGATGGACATCCAGAAGCAGGAGGGGGTCACTGTGGTCACTCTGGGGTCACTCTGGGGTCACTCTGGTCCATCCCAGTCCATCCTAGTCCATCCCAGTCCCTCCCAGTCCCTCCCAGTCCCTCCCAGTTGATCCCAGTTCCCCCCAGACCAGAAGCCGGACGTGGTGTACGCGGATATCGGCGGGATGGACATCCAGAAGCAGGAGGTGCGCGAGGCCGTGGAGCTGCCGCTGACGCACTTCGAGCTCTACAAACAGGTGAGGGACAGGTGGGACAGGTGAGACAGGTGAGACAGACAGGTGGGACAGGTGAGACAGGTGAGAGACAGGTGGGACAGGTGAGACAGGTGAGAGACAGGTGGGACAGGTGAGAGACAGGTGGGACAGGTGAGAGACAGGTGAGACAGGTGAGAGACAGGTGGGACAGGTGGGACAGGTGAGAGACAGGTGGGACAGGTGAGACAGGTGGGACAGGTGAGAGACAGGTGAGACAGGTGGGACAGGTGAGAGACAGGTGAGACAGGTGGGACAGGTGAGAGACAGGTGAGAGACAGGTGAGAGACAGGTGGGACAGGTGAGACAGGTGAGAGAGACAGGTGGGACAGGTGAGACAGGTGAGAGACAGGTGGGACAGGTGAGACAGGTGTGAGAGACAGGTGGGACAGGTGAGGGACAGGTGGGACAGGTGAGACAGGTGAGAGACAGGTGGGACAGGTGAGACAGGTGAGGGACAGGTGGGACAGGTGAGAGACAGGTGGGACAGGTGAGAGACAGGTGAGACAGGTGGGACAGGTGAGAGACAGGTGGGACAGGTGGGACAGGTGAGAGACAGGTGAGACAGGTGAGAGACAGGTGGGACAGGTGAGACAGGTGAGAGGTGAGCTCTGCAAACAGGTGAGCTGAGGTGGGACAGGTGAGAGACAGGTGAGAGGTGAGTTCTGCAAACAGGTGAGACGTGGACAGGTGGGACAGGTGAGCTCAGGTGAGAGACAGGTGAGATACAGGTGAGACACAGGTGAGAGACAGGTGAGCTCTGCAAACAGATGAGACAGGTGAGATACAGGTGAGCTCACCAAACAGGTGAGAGGTGAGATACAGGTGGGACAGGTGAGCTCTGCAAACAGGTGAGCTCAGGTGGGACAGGTGAGCTCAGGTGATCTTGGGGTCCCTCAGATGATCACTGGTGATTGCTCAGGTGATCTCAGGTGATCACAGGTGAGCTCAGGTGATCACAGGTGAGCTCAGGTAATTGCTCAGGTGATCTCAGGTGATCTCAGGTGAGCTCAGGTGATCTCAGGTGAGCTCAGGTGAGCTCAGGTGATCACAGGTGATCATAGGTGAGCTCAGGTGAGCTCAGGTGATCACAGGTGATCATAGGTGAGCTCAGGTGAGCTCAGGTGAGCTCAGGTGATCTCAGGTGATCACAGGTGAGGCTCAGGTGATCACAGGTGAGCTCAGGTAATTGCTCAGGTGATCTCAGGTGATCTCAGGTGAGCTCAGGTGATCACAGGTGAGCTCAGGTGATCTCAGGTGATCTCAGGTGAGCTCAGGTGATCACAGGTGAGCTCAGGTGGTCACAGGTAAGCTCAGGTGAGCTCAGGTAATGGCTCAGGTGAGCTCAGGTGATCACAGGTGAGCTCAGGTGAGCTCAGGTGAGCTCAGGTGGTCACAGGTTATCTCAAGTGGGGCTCAGGTGATCACAGGTGAGCTCAGGTGGTCTAGGTGAGCTCAGGTGAGCTCAGGTAATTGCTCAGGTGAGCTCAGGTGATCACAGGTGAGCTCAGGTGAGCTCAGGTGGTCACAGGTGAGCTCAGGTGAGCTCAGGTAATTGCTCAGGTGAGCTCAGGTGATCACAGGTGAGGCTCAGGTGATCTCAGGTGAGATCAGGTGAGCTCAGGTGATCACAGGTGAGCTCAGGTAATTGCTCAGGTGAGCTCAGGTGAGCTCAGGTGATCACAGCTGAGCTCAGGTGATCACAGGTGAGCTCAGGTGATCACAGGTGAGCTCAGGTGATCACAGGTGAGCTCAGGTGAGCTCAGGTGAGCTCAGGTAATTGCTCAGGTGATCACAGGTGAGCACAGGTGATCACAGGTGAGCTCAGGTGAGCTCAGGTGAGCTCAGGTGATCACAGCTGAGCTCAGG
This sequence comes from Luscinia megarhynchos, assembly GCA_034336665.1. Taxonomy (NCBI): domain Eukaryota; kingdom Metazoa; phylum Chordata; class Aves; order Passeriformes; family Muscicapidae; genus Luscinia; species Luscinia megarhynchos. The sequence goes on along the minus strand of JAPFBE010000066.1, from coordinate 63,203 downwards.
TGAGGCTCAGGTGATCACAGGTGAGCTCAGGTGATCACAGGTGAGGCTCAGGTGATCTCAGGTGAGATCAGGTGAGCTCAGGTGATCACAGGTGAGCTCAGGTAATTGCTCAGGTGAGCTCAGGTGACCACAGGTGAGCTCAGGTGAGCTCAGGTAATGGCTCAGGTGAGCTCAGGTGATCACAGGTGATCACAGGTGAGCTCAGGTGATCACAGGTGATCTCAGGTGAGCTCAGGTGAGCTCAGGTGGTCACAGGTGATCTCAAGTGGGGCTCAGGTGATCACAGGTGAGCTCAGGTGAGCTCAGGTGCCTCACCTGTCCCCCCAGATCGGCATCGACCCCCCGCGGGGGGTGCTCATGTACGGCCCCCCCGGCTGCGGCAAGACCATGCTGGCCAAGGCGGTGCGCACCACACCACAGGTGAGGCACACCTGGGGCAGGTGGGACACCTGGGGCACCCTGAAAATACACCTGGGGACAGCCAGAACACACCTGGGACACACTTGGGGCAGGTGGGACACCTGGGACAGCCAGAGCACACCTGGGGCAGGTGGGACACCTGGGACACGCTGAAAACACACCTGGGGACAGCCAGAGCACACCTGGGACACACCTGGGGACAGCCAAAACACACCTGGGACAGCCAGAGCACACCTGGGACACACCTGGGGGCAGGTGGGGACACCTGGGGACAGCCAGAGCACACCTGGGGCAGGTGGGACACCTGGGGACAGCCAAAACACACCTGGGGGCAGGTGGGACACCTGGGACAGCCAGAACACACCTGGGACACACCTGGGGGCAGGTGGGGACACCTGGGGACAGCCAGAGCACACCTGGGACAGCCAGAACACACCTGGGACACACCTGGGGACAGCCAGAGCACACCTGGGACACACCTGGGGGGCAGGTGGGACACCTGGGACAGCCAGAGCACACCTGGGGACAGCCAAAACACACCTGGGGGCAGCCAGAGCACACCTGGGGGCAGCCAGAGCACACCTGGGACACACCTGGGGACAGCCAGAGCACACCTGGGACACACCTGGGGACAGCCAGAGCACACCTGGGACACACCTGGGGCAGGTGGGGACACCTGGGGACAGCCAGAGCACACCTGGGACACACCTGGGGACAGCCAGAGCACACCTGGGACACACCTGGGGACAGCCAGAACACACCTGGGGCAGCCAGAGCACACCTGGGGACAGCCAGAGCATACCTGGGACACACCTGGGGACAGCCAGAGCACACCTGGGACACACCTGGGGCAGGTGGGGACACCTGGGGACAGCCAGAGCACACCTGGGACACACCTGGGGACAGCCAGAGCACACCTGGGACACACCTGGGGACAGCCAGAGCACACCTGGGGACAGCCAGAGCACACCTGGGACACACCTGGGGACAGCCAGAGCACACCTGGGGACAGCCAGAACACACCTGGGACACATCCAAAACACACCTGGGGACAGCCAAACTACACCTGGGGGCACACCTGGCACACCTGGGGACACCTTGGTGGGGTTTTTTGGGTTCCTGCTCCAAATTTTGGGGTTCCTGCTCCAATTTTTGGGTTCCTGCTCCCAATTTTGGGGTCCCTGATCCCATTTTTGGGGTTTTTGGGGTCCCTGATCCCGTTTTTGGGGTCCCTGATCCCATTTTCGGGGTCCCTGATCCCGTTTTTGGGGTCCCTGATCCCGTTTTTGGGGTCCCTGATCCCGTTTTTGGGGACCCTGATCCCATTTTCGGGGTGCCCCCAGCCGCCTTCATCCGCGTGGTGGGCTCGGAGTTCGTGCAGAAGTACCTGGGGATTTTTGGGGTTTTGGGGTTCCTCCTCCCATTTTTGGGGTTTTTGGGGTCCCTGATCCCGTTTTTGGGGTCCCTGATCCCGCTGGGCCTCCCAGCCCGCCTTCATCCGGGCGTGGTGGGCTCGGAGTTCGTGCAGAAGCACCTGGGGGATTTCTGGGGATTTTTGGTGTTCCTGATCCCATTTCTGGGGGTTTTTGGGGTTCCTGATCCCGTTTTTGGGGTTTTTGGGGTCCCTGATCCCATTTTTGGGGGTCCCTGATCCCTGCTGGGGCCCCCCAGCCGCCTTCATCCGCTGCGTGGTGGGCTCGGGAGTTCGTGCAGAAGCACCTGGGGGATTTCTGGGGATTTTTGGTGTTCCTGATCCCATTTCTGGGGGTTTTTGGGGTTCCTGATCCCGTTTTTGGGGTTTTTGGGGTCCCTGATCCCATTTTTGGGGTCCCTGATCCCGTTTTCGGGGCCCCCCAGCCGCCTTCATCCGCGTGGTGGGCTCGGAGTTCGTGCAGAAGCACCTGGGGGATTTCTGGGGATTTTTGGTGTTCCTGATCCCATTTCTGGGGTTTTTGGGGTTCCTGATCCCGTTTTTGGGGTTTTTGGGGGTCCCTGATCCCATTTTTGGGGTCCCTGATCCCGCTGGGGCCCCCAGCCGCTTCCATCCGCGTGGTGGGCTCGGAGTTCGTGCAGAAGTACCTGGGGGATTTTTGGGGTTTTGGGGTTCCTCCTCCCATTTTTGGGGTTTTTGGGGTCCCTGATCCCGTTTTTGGGGTCCCTGATCCCATTTTTCGGGGTGCCCCAGCCGCTTTCATCCGGGCGTGGTGGGCTCGGAGTTCGTGCAGAAGTACCTGGGGGGTTTTGGGGTTTTTGGGGTTCCTGCTCCCATTTTTGGGGTTTTGGGGTCCCTGATCCCATTTTTGGGGTCCCTGATCCCGCTGGGGGCCCCCCAGCCGCCCTTCATCCGCGTGGTGGGCTCGGAGTTCGTGCAGAAGTACCTGGGGGGTTTTGGGGTTCCTGGTTCCAATTTTGGGGTTTTGGGGTCCCTAATCCCATTTTTGGGGTCCCTGATCCCATTTTCGGGGCGCCCCAGCCGCCTTCATCCGCGTGGTGGGCTCGGAGTTCGTGCAGAAGTACCTGGGCGAGGGGCCGCGCATGGTGCGTGACGTGTTCCGCCTGGCCAAGGAGAACGCGCCCGCCATCATCTTCATCGACGAGATCGACGCCATCGCCACCAAGCGCTTCGACGCCCAGACCGGGGGTCAGGGGCCGGATTCGGGGAGGGGGCTGCGCTTGGGAGGGGCTGGGGGGCCTGGGTGGGGTTTTTGGGGGTTTTGGGTGGAATTTTGGGGGGTTTTGGGTGGAATTTTGGGGGATTTTGGGTGGAATTTGGGGGTTGTTGGGTGGAATTTGAGGGGATTTTGAAGTGGGAATTTTGGGGGGTTTTGGGTGGAATTTGGGGTCTTGGGGGATTTTCAGGGATTTTTAGGTGGAATTTGGAGGTTTTAGGTGGAATTTTGGGGGGTCCCTGGGTAGGATTTTTGGGGGATTTTGGGTGGAATTTGGGGGGTTTTAGTGGAATTCAGGGGTTTTGGGTGCAATTTTAAGGGCTTTTAGGTAGAATTTGGGGGGTTTTGGGTGCGGGATTCAGGGGGTTTTGGGTGGAATTTGGGGGTTTTAGGTGGAATTTGGGGGGTTTTTAGGTGGAATTTTGGGGGAATTTGGGTGGAATTTGGGGGTTTTTAGGTGGATTTGGGGGTTTTTGGGGATTTTTAGGGGTCCTGGGTGGGGTTTGGGTGGTTTAGGATGGAATTCGGGGGTTTTGGGTGGGATTTGGGGGTTTTAGGTGGTATTTGGGGGATTTTGGGGATTTTTAGGTGGAATTTGGGGGTTTTAGGTGGAATTTGGGGGTTTTTAGGTGGATTTTTGGGTGTGAGGAACGCTTTGGGATCCAGGTGGATTTGGGGACCCCAGACCGGGGTGAGGGGCCCGATTTGGGAGGGGGCTGCTTGGGAGGGGCTAGGGGGTCCTGGGTGGGGATTTGGGTGGGAATTCAGGGGTTTTGGGTGGGGTTTGGGGGTTTTTAGGTGGAATTTTTGGGGGGTTGTTAGGTGGAATTCAGGGGGTTTTTGGGTGGAATTTTGGGGGTCTTGGGGATTTTCAGGGATTTTTAGGTGGAATTTGGAGGTTTTAGGTGGAATTTGGGGGTTTTAGGTGGAATTTTGGGGATCCAGGTGGGTTTGGGGACCCCAGACCCGGGGGTGAGGGGCCGCATTCGGGAGGGGGCTGCTGGGGAGGGCTGGGGGGTCCTGGGTGGGGTTTGGGGGATTTTTGGGGAATTTTGGGATTTTTGGGTGGAATTTTGGGGGTTTTGGGTGGAATTCTTTGGGGCTTTTAGGTGGAATTTGGGGGTTTTGGGGATTTTGGGGATTTTGGGGATTTTGGGGATTTTGGGGCTCCTGGGTGGGGTTTGGGTGGTTTAGGATGGAATTTGGGAGTTTTTAGGTTGAATTTGGGGGTTTTTAGGTGGAATTTGGGGGGTTTTAGGTGGATTTTGGGGATTTTTAGGTGGATTTTTGGGGTTGAGGAACGTTTGGGATCCAGGGTGGGATTTGGGGGACCCCAGACTGGGGTGTGGGGCCTAATTCTAGAGTGGGGCTGCTGGGGAGGAGCTGGGGGTCCTGGGTGGGGTTTTGGGGATTTTGTGGGGTTTGGGGGATTTTGGGTGAATTTGGGGGTTTTGGGGTGGAATTTTGGGGGTTTTAGTGGAATTTGGGGGTTTTTGGGGATTTTGGGGATTTTTGGGGATTTTGGGGATTTTGGGGCTCCCTGGGTGGGGTTTGGGTGGTTTAGGATGGAATTTGGGAGTTTTTAGGTTGAATTTGGGGGGTTTTTAGGTAGAATTTGGGGATTTTTAGGTGGAATTTGGGGGTTTTTAGGTGGGATTTTTGGGGGTTGAGGAACGCTTTGGGATCCAGGTGGGATTTGGGGACCCCAGACCTGGGGTGAGGGACCGAATTTGGGGAGGGGGCTGCGCTGGGGAGGGGCTGGGGGTCCTGGGTGGGGCTCTTTGGGTGGAATTCAAGCTTTTTGGGTGAATTTGGGATTTTTGGGGATATTGGGGGTTTTGGGGGATTTTTGGGGATTTTTTAGGTGGAATTTGGAGGTTTTTAGGGTGGGAATTTAGGGGTTTTTAGGTGGCATTTGGGGATTTTGGGGATTTTTAGGTGGAATTTGGGGGTTTTAGGTGGAATTTTGGGGGTTTTTTAGGTGGATTTTGGGGTTTTTAGGTGGATTTTGGGCTGAGGAACGCTTGGGATCCAGGGTGGATTTGGGGACCCCAGACCGGGGGTGAGGGACCCCGAATTTGGGGAGGGGCATGCCTGGGGAGGGGCTGGGGGTCCTGGGTGGGTTTTGGGGATTTTGGGGATTTTTTGGGGGATTTTTGGGGGGTCCTGGGTAGAGGTTTGGTGATTTTAGCATGGAATTTCTGGGGATTTTGGTGGAATTTGGGGGTTTTTGGGTGGAACTGGATGGGTCTTTGGGGGATTTGGGGACTTTTTAGGTGGAATTTGAGGGGGTCCTGGTGGGGCTTTGGGGATTTGGGTGGAATTTGGGGGTTTTAGGTGGAATTGTGGGGGTTTTGGGTGGAATTTGGGAGCTTTTGGGTGGAATTTGGGGGTTTTTAGGTGGTATTTGGGGGGTTTTTGGTGGAATTTTGGGGTTTTTGGGTGGAATTTGGGGGTTTTTGCGGGTGAGGAATTCCCAGAAATCCCTAAAAATTCCCCAAAATTCCCAAATTCCCCAAACTTCCAAAAATCCCCAAAAATTCCCAAAAATCCCCAAAAATCCCCAAAATTCCCCAAATTCCCATTTTCCCCAAATTTCTCAAAAATTCCCAAATTCCCCAAAATTCCTCAAATTCCAAAAATTCCAAAAATTCCCAAAATTCCCCAAATTCCCAAAATCCCCCAAATTCCCGAATTCTCCAAAATTCCCCAAAAATTGCAAAATCCCCAAAAATTCCCCATAATTCTGAAATTCCAAAAATTCCCAAAAAATCCCCAAATCTCCCAAAATTGCCAAATACACAAAATTCCCAAAAATTCCCCAAAAATCCCATGATTTCCCAAATTCCCAAAATTCCCCAAAATTTCCAAATTCCCCAATTCCCCAAATCCCCCAAATTCCCAAAATTCCCATATACACAAAATTCCCCAAATTCCCAAAATCCCCAAAATTCCCCTGACTCCTCCAAAATTCCCCAAAATTGCAAAATCCCTAAAATTCCCCCCAAAACTCCTGAAATTCCAAAATTCCCCAAAATCCCCAAAATTCCCCAAAATTGCCAAAATACACAAAATTCCCAAAAATTCCCCAAAAATCCCATGATTCCCCAAATTCCCAAAATTCCCAAAATTTCCAAATTCCCCAATTCCCCAAATCCCCCAAATTCCCAAAATTCCCATATACACAAAATTCCCCAAATTCCCAAAATTCCCCAAATTCCCCAAAATTCCCCAAAATCCCCAAAATTCCCCAAAATTCCCAAATTCCCCAAAAATCCCCAAATTCCCCAAATTCCCCAAATCCCCAAAATTCCCAAAATTGCCAAATACACAAAATTCCCAAAAATTCCCAAAAAATCCCATGATTCCCCAAATTCCCAAAATTCCCAAAAATTCCCAAAAATTCCCACTCCCCAAATCCCCCAAATTCCCTAAAATTCCCATATACACAAAATTCTAAATTCCCAAAAATTCCCCTTAAATTCCCAAAATTCCCCAAAATCCCCAAAATTCCCCCAAAATTCCCCTAAAATCTCTAAATTCCCCCTAAAAATCCCCTTAAATCCCCAAATTCCCCCTAAATTCCCCAAATCCCCAAAATTCCCAAAATTGCCAAATACACAAAATTCCCAAAAATTCCCAAAAATCCCATGATTCCCCAAATCCCCAAAAATTCCCAAAAATTTCAAATTTCCCAATTCCCCAAATCCCTAAAATTCCCAAAATTCCCTATATACACAAAATTCCCCAAAATTCCCCAAAATTCTAAATTCTCAAAATTCCCCCAAAATCCCCAAAATTCCCCAAAATTCCACCCCCTAAAAATCCCCCAAATCCCCTAAAATTCCCCAAAATTCCCCAAATCCCCAAAATTCTAAAATTGCCAAATACACCAAATTCCCAAAAATTCCCAAAAAATCCCCATGATTCCCCCAAAATCTCCCAAAATTTCCCAAAAATTCCCTAAAATTCCCCAAATTCCCCAACTCTAAAATTACCAAAATCCCATATACAATAAAATTCCCCCAAAATCCCCTCAAAAATCCCTAAAATTCCCCAGATCCCTCCAAAATTCCCCAAAAATTGCAAAATCCCCGAAAATTCCCCAAAATTCTGAAATTCCAAAAATTCCCCAAATCCCCAAAATTCCCAAAATTGCTAAATACACAAAATTCCCAAAAAATTCCCCCAAATAAAAAATCCCATGATTCCCCTAAAATCCCCAAAATTCCCTAAAATTTCCAAATTCCCCAAAATCCCCAAAATTCCCATATACACAAAATTCCCCTAAAATTCCCAAAAATTCCAAATTCCCTAAAATTCCCTAAAATCCCCTAAAATTCCCCCTAAAAATTCCCCAAAATTCCCCAAAATCCCCTAAACTCCTCAAAATTCCCCCAAAATTCCCCAAATCCCCAAAAATTCCCTAAAATTGCCAAATACAATAAAATTCCCAAAATTCCCTAAAAATCCCATGATTCCCTTAAAATCTCTAAAATTCCCAAAATTCTCAAATCCCAATTCCCCAAATCCCCAAATTACTAAAAATCTCATATACAATAAAATTCCCCCAACCCCTAAATTCCCCTAAAAATCCCCTCAATCCTCCAAATTCCCCAAAAATTGCAAAATCCCCCGAAATTCCCCAAAATTTTGAAATCCAAAAATTCCCTAAAAATCCCTAAAATCTCTAAATTGCCAACACACAAAATTCCCAAAAATTCCCCAAAAATCCCATGATTCCCCAAATTCCCAAAATTCCCCAAAATTTCCAAATTCCAAAAATTCCCAAAATATCCCAAAAATTCCCCAAATTCCCAAAATTTCCAAAAATTCCCAAAAATCCCCAATTCTAAATCCCAAATCCCCCTAAATTCCCAAAATTCCCATATATACATAAAATTCCCTCTAAATCCCCCAAAATTCCCCTAAAATCCCCTAAAAATTCCCTAAAATCTCACCCCCTAAAATCCCCTAAAATCAAAATTCCCCAAATTCCCCAAATCCCCAAAAATTCCCTAAAATTGCAACTCCAAAATTCCCTAAAATTGCCAAATACACAAAATTCCCTAAAAATTCCCAAAATCCCATGATTCCCCTAAATCTCAAAATTCCCAAAAATTCTCAAAATTCCCCCAATTCCCCAAATCCCCCAAATTACCAAAATTCCCATATACACAAAATTCCCCAAATTCCCCAAAATTCCCCTAAAAATTCCCTAAATTTCCCAAAATTCCCCAAATCCCCAAATTCCCAAAATTCCCAAAAATTCCCCAAATTCCAAAAATTCCCAAAACTCCCAAAAATCCCCAAAAATCCCCAAAATTCCCGTTTTTCCCCCCAGCTGACCGGGAGGTGCAGCGGATCCTGCTGGAGCTGCTGAACCAGATGGACGGGTTCGACCAGAACGTCAACGTCAAGGTGAGCGCGGGGGGGACAGGTGAGAGACAGGTGAGATACAGGTGAGACAGGTGAGAGACAGGTGAGATACAGGTGAGATACAGGTGAGAGACAGGTGAGACACAGGTGAGAGACAGGTGAGATACAGGTGAGAGACAGGTGAGAGACAGGTGAGAGAGGTGAGCACAGGTGAGACACAGGTGAGATACAGGTGAGAGACAGGTGGAGACACAGGTGAGATACAGGAGAGACAGGTGAGACAGGTGAGAGACAGGTGAGAGACAGGTGAGATACAGGTGAGATACAGGTGAGACACAGGTGAGAGACAGGTGAGACAGGTGAGAGACAGGTGAGATACAGGTGAGAGACACAGGTGAGACACAGGTGAGAGACAGGTGAGATACAGGTGAGAGACAGGTGAGAGACAGGTGAGATACAGGTGAGACAGAGACACAGGTGAGAGACAGGTGAGACAGGTGAGAGACAGGTGAGACAGGTGAGACACAGGTGAGACAGGTGAGACACAGGTGAGATACAGGTGAGAGACAGGTGAGAGCAGGTGAGACAGGTGAGACACAGGTGAGAGACAGGTGAGATACAGGTGAGATACAGGTGAGAGACAGGTGAGACACAGGTGAGAGACACAGTGAGACAGGTGAGACAGGGCAGAGACACAGGTGAGACACAGGTGAGACACAGAGACACAGGTGAGACAGACACAGGTGAGAGACAGGTGAGACAGGTGAGAGACAGGTGAGACACAGGTGAGATGAGAGACAGGTGAGACAGGTGAGATACAGGTGAGAGACAGGTGAGAGACAGGTGAGACACAGGTGAGATACAGGTGAGATACAGGTGGAGACACAGGTGAGAGCACAGGTGAGACAGGTGAGACAGGTAGAGACAGGTGAGACACAGGTGAGAGACAGGTGAGATACAGGTGAGAGACAGGTGAGACACAGGTGAGATACAGGTGAGAGACAGGTGAGACAGGTGAGAGACAGGTGAGATACAGGTGAGAGACAGGTGAGACACAGGGAGAGACAGGTGAGACAGGTGAGATACAGGTGAGATACAGGTGAGAGACAGGTGAGAGACAGGTGAGAGACACAGGTGAGACAGGTGAGACACAGGTGAGAGACAGGTGAGAGACAGGAGATACAGGTGAGAGACAGGTGAGACAGGTGAGATACAGGTGAGATACAGGTGAGAGACAGGTGAGAGACAGGTGAGAGACAGGAGACAGGTGAGAGACAGGTGAGACAGCCAGGTGAGATACAGGTGAGAGACACCAGGTGAGACACAGGTGAGACAGGTGAGGACAGGTGAGACACAGTGAGAGACAGGTGAGACAGAGAGACAGGTGAGAGACAGGGAGACAGACAGAGAGACAGGTGAGAGACAGGCATGAGACAAGAGACAGGTGAGACATAGAGACAGAGACATGAGACATGAGACAGGTGAGACAGGTGAGACACAGGTGAGAGACAGGTAGAGACAGGAGACAGGTGAGACAGGCAGGGAGATACAGAGACAGGTGAGAGACAGGTGAGAGACACAGGTGAGACACAGGTGAGACACAGAGACACAGTGAGACAAGGTGAGACAAGGTGAGGGAGTACAGGTGAGCACAGGTGGAGACAAGGTGAGCAGACAGGTGGACACAGCGGACACAGGGACATGACAGGTGGAGCACAGGTGAGCATGCCACAGCACCGACACACCCGGCACCAGGATGAGCACTCACACACTGGACACACCTGGACAACACCGGATGGTGGATCAAGGCACAACTGGAAAGCCCTCACCCACACCTGGACACACAGGTGGACATGGCCACACACATCTGGCTACCTGGCAGCACCGTGATGCACCTGGAAAGTCTCTAGTCACACTGCGGGTGATCTCTGACGCCCACCTGTGACATGACACTTTGTCGTGGGACACACTGAGATCACCTATCAGGCATCGGGTATGGGCTCGAGCATCTGGGTCTGGCTGCGCCCAGGTGTCGACCCTCTCACCTGTGCAGGTGATCATGGCCACAAACTGAGCTCACCTGGGCTCACCTGAGCTCACCTGGGCACACCTGGATCAGCAATTTTTGGATTTTTGTGGGGATTTCATGGCTCTGGGGTGTCTCACCTGTGCCCAGGTGTGTCCCTGACCCCCCCTCACCTGTCCCAGGTGATCATGGCCACCAACCTGGGCACACCTGGGCACACCTGGGCACACCTGGATCAGCAATTCCCCGGGATTTATGGGGGTTTGATGGATTTGGGGGTCTCAGGTGGCCACTCAGCCCAGGTGTGTGTCCCTGACTCCTCACCTGGGTTCCCAGGTGATCATGGCCACTCAACGCGACACGACAGCTGGACCCGGACTCGGCCCGCCCCTGGACCAGTAAGATCGAAGTCCCATGTCTGCATCAAGCCAGACGCCATCTTCCCACCATCACGAGATGAACCTGGAGCGGAGGGTGGACCCGGAGGATGTAACTGCACATGGAGACCTGGGGCTGGGGCACCTGGGGCACCTGAGCACACCTGGGGGCACCCTGGGCACACCTGGGGATTGGAGATACCTGGGGGATTGGGGACACACACCGATTGGAGATACCTGGGGGATTGGGACACACCTGGGGGATTGGAGCACACCTGGAGGCACCTGGGGCACACCTGGGGGACACCTGGGCACACCTAGGCACACCTGGGGGGATTGGAGCACACCTGGTCACACCTGGGAGGATTGGAAGCACCTGGAGGCACCTGGGGGATTGGGGCACACCTGGAGGCACCTGGGGGATTGGAGCACACCTGGGGGATTAGACACACCTACGACCTGGGGCACCTTGGGGGATGGAACACACCTGGGGGGATTGGGACACACCTGGGGCACACCTGGGGGCACCTGGGCACACCTGGGCACCACACAGACACCTGGGCACCTGCACCTGGGAGGGGCACACACCTGGGGGATTGCACGAATCGCTGACGAGGGCACCTGGGGGATTGGGGACACACCTGGAGGATTGTATCCGCACACCTGGCACACCTGGGCGATTTCCAGGGAGCCCTGACCCGCAGATGCCTGGCCGACAAGATCTCTGAGATCCAACTCCATCTGGCCAGGAGGGTGAGACACACCTGGGGCAGGTGTGGGGCACACCTGGGGCAGGTGTGGGGGCACCCAGACACACCTAGTGTGGCTCACCCAGGCACACCTGGGACACACCTGGGACAGGTGTGGGACCTCAGACACACGCAGGTCTGGGGAATCACACGTGAGACACACCTGGGGCAGGGTGAGGGGCCACACGTGGACACAGGGCGTGAGCGCACACACCCAGACACACCTGGGGGCAGCAGGGCACACGAGCACAGGTGGACCCAAGTTGACGGGGACAGGTGTGACGAGACACCTGCGCAGGTGGACACACCTAGCACAGTGACGTCACTGAGACACAGTGAGCTGCCCCATGGCGAGGGCCGGGTGGCACTCAGGGTGACAGGTGACACTCAGGTGACACAGGGGTGGCACAGGTGACACAGGTGGCACAGGTGACACAGGTGACCGGGGTGGCACAGGTGACACTCAGGTGACACAGGTGACACTCAGGTGTGTCCCAGGGCGGGATGCTGGGAGAACAAGGACACATAGTGACACAGGTGGCCCAGGCACACAGGAATGGGCTGTAGGTGGCACAGGTGGCATTACAGTGGCACAGCGACACCCAGGTGTGGCAGGGCTGGAGAAAATAGGTAGACACAGGGACACAGGTAGGGACTATGGGTGGCACAGGTGACACTAGTGTGGACACCTGACACTGGATGTAGGGATGAAGGAGAATAGGTAACAGTGGCATAGGTGGACACAGGTGTGGCTGTGGCTCAGTGACAGGTGTGGACACAGGTGGACATACTGGACACAGGAGACCCCAGGAGGACGCATGCAGGGAGAACAGGTGCTGGCCCAGGTGACACAGGTGTGGCTGTAGATGGCACAGGTGACCCTGGAGGTGGCACAGGTGACACCCAGGTGACACAGGTGACACCCAGGTGTGTCACGGATGGCCAGGGAGAACAGCGGCCCAGGTGACACAGGTGTGGCTGTAGGTGACACAGGTGACCCGGGGGTGGCACAGGGTGACCCTGGGGGGTGGCACAGGTGGCACAGGGTGACACTCAGGTGTGTCCCAGGGCGGGATGCCGTCAGGAGAACAGGTGCTGGCCCAGGTGACACAGGTGTGGCTGTAGCTCAGTGCAGGTGACACAGGTGACCCTGGGGGTGGCACAGGTGGCACAGGTGTGGCTGTAGGTGACACAGGTGGCACAGGTGACCCTGGGGGTGGCACAGGTGACCCTGGGGTGGCACAGGTGGCACAGGTGACCCGGGGGGTGGCACAGGTGACACCCAGGTGACACTCAGGTGTGTCCCAGGATGGGATGCTGGCAGTCAGGGAGAACAGGTGCGGTGGCCCAGGTGACACAGGTGTGGCTGTAGCTCAGTGCAGGTGACACAGGTGTGGCTGTAGGTGGCACAGGTGACCCTGGGGGTGGCACAGGTGACACCCAGGTGACACAGGTGACCCCCCCAGGGCGGGATGCTGGCCGTCAGGGAGAACAGGTACAGCGGGGTGGCTGTAGGTGACACAGGTGTGGCTGTAGGTGGCACAGGTGACCCTGGGGGTGGCACAGGTGACACCCAGGTGGCACAGGTGACACAGGTGACACTCAGGTGTGTCGCAGGGCGGGATGCTGGCCGTCAGGGAGAACAGGTACATCGTGCTGGCCAAGGACTTCGAGAAGGCGTACAAAACCGTCATCAAGAAGGACGAGCAGGAGCACGAGTTCTACAAGTGACACCTGGGGACACACCTGGGGACACACCTGGGGACACCTGGGCACACCTGGGCACAGCTGGGGACACCTGGGCACACCTGGGGACACCAGCAGGGGCTGGGACAGCCCTGGGGACGTTCCAATAAAGCTGAGACCGAACCGAGAGCGTGGGAACTTCTCTGGGGACACCGGGAGGGGCTCGGGGACACTTTGGGGACACTGGGAGGGACACGGGGCCGCTGGGATGTCACTAGGGATGGCGTTGGGGACACTGGGAGGGGCTTGGGGACACTTTGGGGACATTTTGGGGACACTGGGAGGGACTCAGGGGCAGAGGTGGGGACACGGGGACATCACTGGGGACACTGGGAGGGACTTGGGGACACTTTGGGGACACTGGGGTGGCCTTGAGGACACTTTGGGGACACTGGCAGGGGCTTGAGGACACTGGGATGTCACTGGGGATGGCGTTGGGGACACTGGGAGGGGCTCGGGGACACTTTGGGGACATTTTGGGGACACTTTGGGGACACTGGGGTGGCCTTGGGCCGCTGGGATGTCACTGGGGATGGCGTTGGGGACACTGGGAGGGACTTGGGGACACTTTGGGGACACTGGGAGGGACACGGGGGCAGATTTGGGGACACTGGGATGGACACGGGGACATTTTGGGGACATTTTGGGGACACTGGGAGGGACTTGGGGACATTTCTGGTGACACTGGGAGGGACACAGGGGGGGATTTGGGGACACTGGGACATCACTGGGGACACTGGGAGGGACACGGGACACTGGGAGGGAATTTGGGACACTTTGGGGACATTTTGGGGACACTGGGAGGGACTTGAGGACATCCCTGGGGACGGGGGGACATTTCTGGTGACACTGGGAGGGACACGGGGCAGATTTGGGGACACTGGCGTGGCCTTGGGGACACTGGGAGGGACACGGGACACTTTTGGGGACATTTTGGGGACACTTTGGGGACACTGAGGTGGCCTTGGGGACACTGGGATGTCACTGGGGATGGCGTTGGGGACACTGGGAGGGACTTGGGGACACTTTGGGGACACTGGGAGGGACACAGGGACAGATTTGGGGACACTGGGACAGAATTGGGGACACTGGGATGGACACGGGGACATTTTGGGGACATTTTGGGGACACTGGGAGGGACTTGGGGACATTTCTGGTGACACTGGGAGGGACACAGGGGGATTTGGGGACACTGGGACATCACTGGGGACACTGGGAGGGACACGGGGACACTGGGAGGGAATTTGGGACACTTTGGGGACACTGGGGTGGCCTTGAGGACACTTTTGGGGACACTGGCAGGGGCTTGAGGACACTGGGATGTCACTGGGGATGGCGCTAGACACTGGGAGGGGCCTCGGGACACTTTGGGGACAGTTTGGGGACACTGGGGTGGCCTTTGGGGACACTGAGAGGGACTTGGGGACACTGGGAGGGACACGGGGACAGATTTGGGGACATTTTGGGGACACTTTGGGGACACTGAGGTGGCCTTGGGGACACTGGAATGTCACTGGGGATGCATGTTGGGGACACTGGGAGGGACTTGGGGACACTTTTGGGGACACTGGGAGGGACACAGGGACAGATTTGGGGACACTGGGACAGAATTGGGGACACTGGGATGGACACGGGACATTTTGGGGACATTTTGGGGACACTGGGAGGACTTAGGGACATTTCTGGTGACACTGGGAGGGACACAGGGGCAGATTTGGGGACACTGGGACATCACTGGGGACACTGGGAGGGACACGGGGACACTGGGAGGGAATTTGGGACACTTTGGGGACACTTTGGGGACACTGGGAGGGACTTGAGGACATCCCTGGGGACGTGGGGACATTTCTGGTGACACTGGGAGGGACACGGGGGCAGATTTGGGGACACTGGGGTGGCCTTGGGGACACTGGGAGGGACACGGGGACATTTTGGGGACACTGGGGTGACACGGGGACAGAGCTGGGGACACTGGGACATCACTGGGGACACTGGGAGGGACTTTGGGGACACTGGGATGGACACTGGGACAGAATTGGGGGACACTGGGACAGAATTGGGGACACTGGGATGGACACTGGGACAGAATTGGGGACACTGGGACAGAACTGGGGACACTGGGATGGACACGGGGACAAATTTGGGGACACGGGGACAGAATTGGGGACACCGGGAGGGACTTGGGGACACTTTGGGTGTCCGAAAAGGACGAGGCGGAGCTCGAGTTGTGCAAACGACACCGCGGCGACATCGCGGCGACATCGCGGCGACATCGCGGCGACATCGCGGCGACATCGCGGCGACATCGCGACTTTTTGGGGACACGGGGCGGGAATTTTCCATCTTTGCGTTAAGCCACGCCCACGCCGTGACGTCATCCTGCCTGCCCTGCCCCTCGGGCGCCGCAGTGCGCCGGGCCGAAAAGAGGCGGAAAGAGCCGAAGCGGAGCCGAAAACACCCGAACGGCGGAACCGGAGAGGAACCGGAGAAGAACCGGAGAGGAACCGGAGAGGAACCGGAGAGGAACCGGAGAGGAACCGGAGCGGAACCGGAGAGGAAGCGGAGAGGAACCGGAGAGGAACCGAGAGGAAGCGGAGCGGACCCCGAGGAGGGTCCGGCCATGCCGTGAGGGCTCTTCCTCCTCCTCCTCATCCTCCTCCCGCCGCCGGGGAGGCGCCCATGGGCCGGGTAGGGTTGAGGTGCGGCCGGAGCCGCTGAACTGGGCTGAACTGGGCTGAACTGGGCCGGACTGGGGCCGAAAAGAGACGGAAAGAGCCGAAGAAACGAAGGGAGGACGGAAAGAGCCGAAGCGGAGCGGAAATAGCGGAACAGGGCCGGAAATAGAGGGAAGGGGTTCGGGAAAGGCGGAAAGAGCCGAAGGAGTCCGGAAAGGGACGAAGGTGTCCGGAAAGAGCCGAAGGTGTCGGGAAAGGGCCGAAGGTGTCGGGAAAGGGACGAAGTGTCCGGAAAGGGCCGAAGGTTTCCGGAAAGGGCCGAAGTGTCCGGAAAGTGCCGAAGGTGTCCGGAAAGGGCCGAAGTGCCGCCATGTTGCTGCCGCTGCTGTTCGGGCTCGTCCAGGGTGAGTTCGGGACCCCCCGAATGTCACCGGAGTGTCCCAAATGTCCCCAAAATGTCACCAAAATGTCACCTGGGACCCCAAAAATGGCACCTGGGACCCCAAAAATGTCCAAAAATGGCACCTGGGACCCCGAAATGTCACCTGAGACCCCCAAAATGTCCAAAAATGTCACCTGGGACCCCAAAATGTCCAAAAATGGCACCTGGGACCCCCAAAATGTCCCCAAAATGTCACCAAATGTCACCTGGGACCCCAAAATGTCCCAAAATGTCACCTGAGACCCCGAAAAATGTCCCCAAGAGTCACCTGGGACCCCCAAAATGTCCCAAAATGGCACCTGGGACCCCCAAAATGTCCCCAAAAATGTCCCCAAAATGTCACCTGGGACCCCAAAGTGTCACCTGGGACCCCAAAATGTCCCAAAAATGTCCCAAAAATGTCCCAAAATGTCACCTGGGACCCCAAAAATGTCACCTGAGATCCCGAAAATGTCCCAAAAATGTCCAAAAATGTCCCAAAATGTCCCAAAATGTCCCTAAAATGTCACCTGGGACCCCAAAATGTCCCAAAATGTCCCAAAAATGTCACCTGGGAACCCTAAAAATCTCCAAAAATGTCCCAAAAATGTCCCAAAAATGTCCCAAAATGTCCCAAAAATGTCCCAAAATGTCCCCAAATGTCCCAAAAATGTCCCAAAATGTCCCCAAATGTCACCTGGGACCCCAAAATGTCCCAAAATTTCCCAAAAATGTCCCAAAAATGTCCCAAAAATGTCCAAACGCGCCAATTTTGGGCCAATTTTGGGCCAATTTTGGGTCAATTTTGGGCCAATTTTGGGTCAATTTTGGGGCTTTTTGGAGTTTTTTGGGCAGATTTTTTTTGGATTTTTGGCAATTTTTGTTCTTTTTGGTGGGGGGAGAAATTTGGGGCAAATTTTTGGGGGAATTTGGGGAATTTGGGGGGAATTGTGGGGAATTTCGCTCAAATCTCAACAATATTTTTTGGGAATTTTGGGATTTTTTGGGGAAATTTGGGAATTTTGGGAATTCCTGATTCCCTTCTCCCCCTCCCCATTTTTGGGTGAATTTTTGGGTTTTTTGGGGACATTTTGGGCTGGACTTTGATTCATTTTGGGCGGAATTTAATGAATTCAGGACGGATTTTTGCCGTTTTTTACCCAAATCCCAACGGATTTTCGCGGGGTTTTTTTTGGGAATTTCGGGGAATTTCGGGAATTTTGGGAATTTTGGGAATCCTGACCCCGCCTTTTCCCCCTCCCCATTTTTGGGATCCTGGCTGAGGAATTTGGGTCGATTTTGGCTCCAATTTGGGCGGAATTTAATAATTTCAGGTCAGATTTTTGCCCAAATTTCGCTCAAATCTCAACAAAATTTTTTGGGAATTTTGGGATTTTTTGGGGAAAATTTGGGAATTTTAGGAATTCCCGATTCTCTTCTCCCCCTCCCCATTTTTGGGTGAATTTTTGGGTTTTTTTGGGTTATTTTGGGCTGGACTTTGATGCATTTTGGGCAAATTTTGATAATTTTTGGACCAAATTTTGGCCAAATTTTGATGGAATTTTGGGAGTTTTTGGGGAAAATTTGGGAATTTTGGGAATTTTGGGAATTCTGACCCCTCTTCTCCCCCTCCCCATTTTTGGGATCCTGAGGGTGAATTTTGGCTCCACTTTGGGCAGAATTTAATAATTTCAGGACGGATTTTTGTCGTTTTTTACCCAAATCCCAACGGAATTTCACGGGGTTTTTTTGGGAATTTCGGGAATTTTTGGGAATTTTGGGAATTTTGGGAATCCTGACCCCCCCCTTCTCCCTCTCCCCATTTTTGGGATCCTGGCTGAGGAATTTGGGTCGATTTTGGCTCCAATTTGGGCGGATTTTAATAATTTCAGGTCAGATTTTTGCCCAAATTTCGCTCAAATCTCAACAAAATTTTTTGGGAATTTTGGGGTTTTTTGGGGAAAATTTGGGAATTTTGGGAATTCCCGATCCTCTTCTCCCTCTCCCCATTTTTGGGATCCTGAGGGTGAATTTTGGCTCCACTTTGGGCAGAATTTAACAATTTCAGTACGGATTTTTGTCGTTTTTTACCCAAATCCCAACGGATTTTCACGGAGTTTTTTTTGGGAATTTCGGGAAATTTTGGGAATTTTGGGAATTTTGGGAATCCTGACCCCCCTCCTTTCCCTGCCCGCAGTGTCGGGGGCCCTGGGGGGGTGCGTGGAGGTGGCCTCGGGCACCGAGGCCGTGCTGGGGGCGCCGTTCCGGCTGCTCTGCATCGCCTGCAAGCGGCGCAGCGAGACCCCGGCCGAGGCCGAGAGCGAGTGGTTCTTCCGGCCCGAGGGGGCCCCCCACTTCCAGAAGGTAACTGGTTTATACTGGGAGGGACTGGGAGTTACTGGGAGTTACTGGGAGTTACTGGGAGTTACTGGGAGTTACTGGGAGGACGCTGCAGTTCCCCAATTTGCCACCAGAGGGAGCTGGAGAAACACTGGGAGGTCATTGAAGGCAACTGGGAGGGACTGGGAGGGGTTTGAGGGGGATTGGGATGGACTGGGAGGGACTGGGAAGGACTGGGATGGACTGGGATGGACTGGTTTATACTGGGAGTTACTGGGAGGGGGTTTGACAGGGGATTTGGGGTTACTGGTTTATACTGGGAGGGACTGAGAGACCCCCGGGCGAGGCCGAGAGCTGCAGTGGTTCTTCCGCCCGAGGGGGCCCCCCACTTCCAGAAGGTAACTGGTTTATACTGGGAGGGACTGGGAGTTACTGGGAGTTACTGGGAGTTACTGGGAGTTACTGGGAGTTACTGGGAGTTACTGGGAGTTACTGGGAGTTACTGGGAGGACGCTGCAGTTCCCCAATTTGCCACCAGAGGGAGCTGGAGAGACACTGGGAGGTCATTGAGGGCAACTGGGACAAACTGGGAGGGACTGGGAGGGATTTGAGGGGGACTGGGAAGGACTGGGAGGGACTGGGAGGGACTGGTTTATACTGGGAGTTACTGGGAGGGGTTTGAGAGGGGATTTGGGGTTACTGGTTTATACTGGGAGGGACTGGAGAGACCCCAGCCGAGGCCGAGAGCGAGTGGTTCTTCCGGCCCGAGGGGGCCCCCCACTTCCAGAAGGTAACTGGTTTATACTGGGAGGGACTGGGAGGGACTGGGAGTTACTGGGAGTTACTGGGAGGACGCTGCAGTTCCCCAATTTGCCACCAGAGGGAGCTGGAGAGACACTGGGAGGTCATTGAGGGGAACTGGGAGGGATTGGGAGGGGTTTGAGGGGTACTGGGATGGACTGGGATGGACTGGGAGGGACTGGGAGGGACTGGTTTATACTGGGAGTTACTGGGAGGGGTTTGACAGGGGATTTGGGGTTACTGGTTTATACTGGGAGGGACTGGAGAGACCCCGGCCAAGGCCGAGAGCGAGTGGTTCTTCCGGCCCGAGGGGGCCCCACACTTTCAGAAGGTAACTGGTTTATACTGGGAGGGACTGGAAGGGACTGGGAGTTACTGGGAGTTACTGGGAGGGACGCTGCAGTTCCCCCAATTTGCCACCGGGGGAGCTGGAGAGACACTGGGAGGTCATTGAGGGCAACTGGGACAAACTGGGAGGGGTTTGAGGGGGACTGGGATGGACTGGTTTATACTGGGAGTTACTGGGGTTAAACTGGGAGGGACTGGGAAGGACTGGTATATACTGGGAGTTACTGGGAGGACGCTGCAGTTTCCAAATTCTCCACCAGAGGGAGCAGCAGGGGCAGTGAGAGTTCAGTGAGGGGAACTGGTTTATACTGGGAGGGACTGGGAGGAACTGGGATGGACTGGGAGGGGTTTGAAGGGGACTGGGATGGACTGGGATTAAACTGGGATGGACTGGTTTATACTGGGAGTTACTGGGAGGGGTTTGAGAGGGGATTTGGGGTTACTGGTTTATACTGGGAGGGACTGGAGAGACCCCGGCCGAGGCCGAGAGCGAGTGGTTCTTCCGGCCCGAGGGGGCCCCCCACTTCCAGAAGGTAACTGGTTTATACTGGGAGGGACTGGGAGTTACTGGGAGTTACTGGGAGTTACTGGGAGGACGCTGCAGTTCCCCAATTTGCCACCAGAGGGAGCTGGAGAGACACTGGGAGGTCATTGAGAGCAACTGGGAGGGACTGGGATGGACTGGGAGGGGTTTGAAGGGGACTGGGATGGACTGGGGATTAAACTGGGATGGACTGGTTTATACTGGGAGTTACTGGGAGGACGCTGCAGTTCCCCAATTTGCCACCAGGGGGAGCAGCAGGGGCAGTGAGAGGTCAATGAGGGGAACTGGATTATACTGGGAGGAACTGGTTTATACTGGTTTATACTGGATTTTACTGGTTTATATTGACTCATACTGGTTCATACCGGTTTATACTGGTTTTTACTGGTTTTTACTGGTTTTCCATCCAGATCCTGCACTACAGCCCCGAGGAGGGGCAGTGGGTGGCCCCTGGCCCGTGCTGGTTTATACTGGGTTTATACTGGTTTATACTGGTTTTTACTGGTTTATATTGCCTCACACTGGTTTATACTGGTTTTTACTGGTTTTTACTGGTTTTTCCCCGCAGATCCTGCACTACAGCCCCGAGGAGGGGCAGTGGGTGGCCCCGGGCCAGTACTCGTTCATACTCGTTTATACTTGCTCGTACTGGTTTTTACTGGTTCATACTGGTTCATACTGGTTCATACTGGTTCATACTGGTTCATACTGGTTCATACTGGTTTTTACTGGTTTTTCCCGGTTTTTCCCTGCAGATCCTGCACTACAGCCCCGAGGAGGGGCAGTGGGTGGCGCCGGGCCCCTTCCTGGATGTGCTGGGTTCATACTGGTTTATACCGGTTTATACTGGTTCATACTGGTTCATACTGGTTCATACTGGTTTATACTGATTTTTACTGGTTTTTCCCATTTTTTCCCCGCAGATCCTGCACTACAGCCCTGAGGAGGGGCAGTGGGTGGCACCTGTTCCATTCTGAGTCATACTGGCTTATACCGGTTTTTACCGTTACATACTGGTTCATACTGATTCATACTGGTTCATACTGGTTTTTACTGGTTTTTACTGGTTTTTACTGGTTTTTCCCGTTTTTTCCTCGCAGATCCTGCACTACAGCCCTGAGGAGGGGCAGTGGGTGGCCCCTGTTCCATTCTGAGTTATACTGGCTTATACCAGTTTTTACCGTTACATACTGGTTCATACTGGTTCATACTGGTTCATACTGGTTCATACTGATTCATACTGGTTCATACTGGTTCATACTGGTTCATACTGGTTTTTGCTGGTTTTTTCCCCGCAGATCCTGCACTACAGCCCCGAGGAGGGGCAGTGGGTGGCCCCTGTTCCATTCTGAGTTATACTGGCTTATACCAGTTTTTACCGTTACATACTGGTTCATACTGATTCATACTGGTTCATACTGGTTCATACTGGTTTTTACTGGTTCTTACTGGTTTTTACTGGTTTTTCCTGTTTTTTCCCCTGCAGATCTCTGCACCACAGCCCCGTAGGAGGGCAGTGGGTGGCACCTGTTCCATTCTGAGTCATACTGGCTTATACCGGTTTTTACCGTTACATACTGGTTCATACTGATTCATACTGGTTCATACTGGTTCATACTGGTTCATACTGGTCCATACTGGTTTTTACTGGTTTTTACTGGTTTTTTCCGTTTTTTCCCCGCAGATCCTGCACTACAGCCCCGAGGAGGGGCAGTGGGTGGCCCCAGAGCCATTCTGAGTTATACTGGCTTATACCGGTTTATACTAATTTATACTGGTTTTTACTGGTTCATACTGGTTCATACTGGTTCATACTGGTTTTTACTGGTTTTTACTGGTTTTTCCCGCTTTTTCCCCCGCAGATCCTGCACCACAGCCCCGTAGGAGGGGCAGTGGGTGTCTCCTGGTTCATACTGGTTTTTACTGGTTCATACTGGCTCATACTGGTTCATACTGGTTCATACTGGTTTTACTGGTTTATACTCGGTTTTACTGTTTTTTTCCCTGCAGATCCTGCACTACAGCCCCGAGGAGGGGCAGTGGGTGGCTCCAGGGCCATTCTGAGTTATACTGGCTTATACCGGTTTTTACCGTTACATACTGGTTCATACTGGTTCATACTGGTTCATACTGGTTTATACTGGTTTTTACTGGTTTTTACTGGTTTTTCCCGTTTTTTCCCCGCAGATCCTGCACTACAGCCCCGAGGAGGGGCAGTGGGTGGCCCCGGGCCCCTTCCTGGACGGGCTGGGTTCATACTGGTTTATACCGGTTTATACTGGTTCATACTGGTTTATACTGGTCCATACTGGTTTATACTGGTTTTTGCTGGTTTTTTCCCCGCAGATCCTGCACTACAGCCCCGAGGAGGGGCAGTGGGTGGCTGCTGGCGGTTGCTGGTTTTTACCGTTACATACTGGTTTATAGTGGTTTATACTGGTTCATACTGGTTTTTACTGGTTTTTACTGTTTTTTACTGGTTTTTCCCGTTTTTTCCCTCGCGAGATCCTGCACTACAGCCCCGAGGGGAGGGGCAGTGGGTGTCTCCCTGGTTCATACTGGCTCATACTGGTTCATACTGGCTCATACTGGTTCATACTGGTTCATACTGGTTTTTACTGGTTCATACTGGTTCATACTGGTTCATACTGGTTTTTGCTGGTTTTTTCCCCGCAGATCCTGCACTACAGCCCCGAGGAGGGGCAGTGGGTGGCTGCTGGCGGTTGCTGGTTTTTACCGTTACATACTGGTTTATAGTGGTTTATACCGGTTTTTACCATTACATACTGGTTCATACTGGTTCATACTGGTTTTTACTGGTTTTTTCCGTTTTTTCCCCGCAGATCCTGCACTACAGCCCCGAGGAGGGGCAGTGGGTGTCTCCTGGTTCATACTGGCTCATACTGGTTCATACTGGCTCATACTGGTTCATACTGGTTCATACTGGTTTTTACTGGTTCATACTGGTTCATACTGGTTTTTACTGGTTTTTCCCGTTTTTTCCCCGCAGATCCTGCACTACAGTCCCGAGGAGGGGCAGTGGGTGTCTCCTGGTTCATACTGGTTTTTACTGGTTCATACTGGCTCATACTGGTTCATACTGGTTCATACTGGTTTATACTGGTTCATACTGGTTTTTACTGGTTTTTACTGGTTTTTCCCGTTTTTTCCCCGCAGATCCTGCACTACAGCCCCGAGGAGGGGCAGTGGGTGTCTCCTGGTTCATACTGGCTCATACTGGTTCATACTGGCTCATACTGGTTCATACTGGTTCATACTGGTTTTTACTGGTTCATACTGGTTCATACTGGTTCATACTGGTTTTTGCTGGTTTTTTCCCCGCAGATCCTGCACTACAGCCCTGAGGAGGGGCAGTGGGTGGCTGCTGGCGGGTGCTGGTTTTTACCGTTATATACTGGTTTATAGTGGTTTATACCGGTTTATACTGGTTCATACTGGTTCATACTGGTTTTTACTGGTTTTTACTGGTTTTTTCCGTTTTTTCACCGCAGATCCTGCACTACAGCCCCGAGGAGGGGCAGTGGGTGGCCCCTGTTCCATTCTGAGTTATACTGGCTTATACCGGTTTTTACCGTTACATACTGGTTCATACTGATTCATACTGGTTTATACTGGTTTTTACTGGTTTTTACTGGTTTTTCCCGTTTTTTCCCCGCAGATCCTGCACTACAGCCCCGAGGAGGGGCAGTGGGTGGCTGCTGGCCGGTGCTGGTTTTTACCATTACATACTGGCTCATACTGGTCCATACTGGTTCATACTGATCCCTACTGGTTCATACTGGTTTTTACTGGTTTTTACTGGTTTTTCCCCGCAGATCCTGCACTACAGCCCCGAGGAGGGGCAGTGGGTGGCGCGGGACCAGTACTCGTTCATACTCGTTTATACTTGCTCGTACTGGTTTTTACTGGCTCATACTGGTTTATACTGGTTCATACTGGTTTTTACTGGTTTTTACTGGTTTTTCCCCGCAGATCCTGCACTACAGCCCCGAGGAGGGGCAGTGGGTGTCTCCTGGTTCATACTGATTCATACTGGTTTATACCTGTTCACACTGGTTTTTACTGGTTCATACTGGTTCATACTGGTTTATACTGGTCCATACTGGTTTATACTGGTTTTTGCTGGTTTTTTCCCCGCAGATCCTGCACTACAGCCCCGAGGAGGGGCAGTGGGTGGCTGCTGGCGGTTGCTGGTTTTTACCGTTACATACTGGTTTATAGTGGTTTATACTGGTTCATACTGGTTTTTACTGGTTTTTACTGGTTTATACTGGTTTTTTCCCCGCAGATCCTGCACTACAGCCCCGAGGAGGGGCAGTGGGTGGCGCCCGGGCCCCCTTCCTGGACGCGGCTGGCCTGGAACGGCTCAAGGGCACGCGGGACCTGCAGGACCTGTCGCTGTGGCTGGCGGTGTCGTGAGTCAGCCCCACGCCGGGCACTACGCAGCGCCTGAGGCGCAACCCTGACCTTCCGAGGGCTACGCACGACAGCCTGGCCAGGAACCAGAGCCCGCGGCTGGCCGTGGTGGAGAAGGGTACTGGGATATACTGGGATATACTGGGAGGGGATTGGGATAGAGTGGGATGGACTGGGATACACTGGGATGGACTGGGAGGGACTGGGAGGGACTGGGGTACACGTACAGCCTGGCCAGGAACCAGAGCCTGTGGCTGGCCGTGGTGGAGAAGGGTACTGGGATATACTGGGATATACTGGGAGGGGATTGGGATAGAGTGGGATGGACTGGGATACACTGGGATGGACTGGGATATACTGGGAGGGACTGGGGTACACGTACAGCCTGGCCAGGAACCAGAGCCTGTGGCTGGCCGTGGTGGAGAAGGGTACTGGGATATACTGGGATATACTGGGAGGGGATTGGGATAGAGTGGGATGGACTGGGATACACTGGGATGGACTGGGAGGGACTGGGAGGGACTGGGGTACACGTACAGCCTGGCCAGGGAACCAAGGCTCGCGGCTGGCCGTGGTGGAGAAGGGTACTGGGATATACTGGGATATACTGGGAGGGACTGGGAGGGGACTGGGATGGACTGGGATGGACTGGGAGGGGGTTGGGAGGGAGTGGGAGGGGATTGGGACGCACTGGGAGAGACTGGGAGAGGATTGGGAGGGACTGGGATGGACTGGGATATACTGGGAGGGGACTGGGAGGGAGTGGGATGGACTGGGAGGGTATTGGGATGGACTGGGATATACTGGGATATACTGGGATATACTGGGATATACTGGGAGGGGATTGAGAGGGATTGGGATGGACTGGAATACACTGGGATGGACTGGGAGGGACTGGGGTACACCTACAGCCTGGCCAGGAACCAGAGCCCGCGGCTGGCCGTGGTGGAGAAGGGTACTGGGATATACTGGGGTATACTGGGATATACTGGGATATACTGGGAGGGGACTGGGATGGACTGGGATGGACTGGGATGGACTGGGAGGGACTGGGAGGGACTGGGGTACACCTACAGCCTGGCCAGGGAACCAGAGCTCATGGGCTGGCCGTGGTGGGAGAAGGGTACTGGGATATACTGGGATATACTGGGATATACTGGGAGGGGACTGGGAGGGACTGGGATGGACTGGGAGGGCATTGGGAGGGACTGGGATATACTGGGAGGGACTGGGGTACACCTACAGCCTGGCCAGGAACCAGAGCCTGTGGCTGGCCGTGGTGGAGAAGGGTACTGGGATATACTGGGATATACTGGGAGGGACTGGGAGGGACTGGGATGGACTGGGAGGGGATTGGGAGCCACTGCGATAAGCTGGGAGGGGATTGGGATAGAGTGGGAGGGACTGGGAGGGGATTGAGAGGGACTGGGATATACTGGGAGGGACTGGGAGGGACTGGGATATACTGGGAGGGACTGGGAGGGGATTGGGATAGAGTGGGATGGACTGGGAGGGGATTGGGAGGGACTGGGATGGACTGGGAGGGGATTGGGAGGGACTGGAATACACTGGGATATACTGGGAGGGACTGGGATATACTGGGAGGGACTGGGAAGGGATTGGGAGCGACTGGGATACACTGGGATATACTGGGAGGGACTGGGAGGGACTGGGATATACTGGGAGGGACTGGGAGGGACTGGGATGGACTGGGATATACTGGGAGGGGACTGGGAGGGAGTGGGATGGACTGGGAGGGTATTGGGATGGACTGGGATATACTGGGAGGGACTGGGATATACTGGGAGGGCATTGGGAGGGACTGGGATGGACTGGGAGGGGACTGGCATGGACTGGGATATACTGGGATAAACTGGGAGGGACTGGGAGGGGTTTGAGAGGGGATTTGGGGTTACTGGTTTATACTGGGAGGGATTGGAATAAACTGGGAGGGACTGGGATAAACTGGGAGGGGACTGGGAGTAACTGGGATATACCGGGAGGGACTGGGTGAAACTGGGATAAACTGGGATAAACTGGGATGGGGCTGGAGCACAGTTTGGGGGCACTGGGATGAACTGGGATGAACTGGGATGGACTGGGATGAACTGGGATGTACTGGGAGGGGATTGAGGATTTTTTCAGGATTTTTCCCGCGAATTTTTCCCGCGATTTTTCCCGCTGATTTTTTCGGGTATTTCCCGCCGATTTTTCCCGCGAATTTTTCCCGGGATTTTTTCGGGTATTTCCGCGCGATTTTTCCGGGATTTTTTTGGGGAATTCCGGGATTTTGGGAATTCCCTCCTCCCCTTTCCCGGATTTTTTCCCGCGATTTTTCCCTCGATTTTTCCCGCGATTTTTTCGAGTATTTCCCGCGCGATTTTTCCCGGGATTTTTCAGGTATTTCCCGCGAATTTTTCCCGCGATTTTTCCCGCGTTTTTTCGGGTATTTCCCGCGCGATTTTTCCCGCGATTTTTTTGGGGAATTCCGGGATTTGGGGAATTCCTCCCTCCCCCTTTCCCCGGGATTTTTTCCCTCGATTTTTCCACGAATTTTTCCCGCGATTTTTTCGAGTATTTCCCGCGATTTTTCCCCATGATTTTTCCAGCGTTTTTTCGGGTATTTCCCGCGAATTTTTCCGCGATTTTTCCCGCGATTTTTTCGGGTACTTCCCGCTGATTTTTCCCGGGATTTTTTTGGGGGAATTCCGGGATTTTGGGAATTCCCTCCCCTTTCCCCGGGATTTTTCCCGCGATTTTTCCCAGCGTTTTTTCGGGTATTTCCCGCGAATTTTTCCCGATTTTTCCCATGATTTTTTCGGGTACTTCCCGCGCGATTTTTCCCGGGATTTTTTGGGGAATTCCGGGATTTTGGGAATTCCCTCCCCTTTCCCGGGATTTTTTCCGCGATTTTTCCCTCGATTTTTCCACAAATTTTTCCCGCGATTTTTCCCGCGATTTTTCCCGCTAATTTTTCCGCGATTTTTCCCGCGATTTTTCGGGTATTTCCCGCGCGATTTTTCCCGCGATTTTTTTTGGGAATTCCGGGATTTGGGAATTCTCCCTCCCCCTTTCCCGAGATTTTTCCCGCGATTTTTCCGCGAATTTTTCCCGCGATTTTTTCGGGTATTTCCTGCGAATTTTTCCGCGATTTTTCCCGCGTTTTTTCGGGTATTTCCCGCGCGATTTTTCTCGGGATTTTTCCCGCGATTTTTCGGGTATTTCCCGCACGATTTTTCCCGGGTTTTTTCCAGCGATTTTTTCGGGTATTTCCCGTGCGATTTTTCTCGCGATTTTTCCCGCGATTTTTTCAGGTATTTCCCGCGCGATTTTTCCCGGGATTTTTTCTTTTTTGGGGGAGGGAAATTCCTGAATTTTTTGGGCGTTCCCTGCCCCCAGCCCGGCGGGACCTGGCGTCCATCGTCTCCGAGATCCTCATGTACGTGCTGATCGTGGTGCTGACGCTCTGGCTGGCGGCCGAGATGCTCTACTGCTACCGAAAGGTGGCGGCCGCGGCCCCGCCCCCCGACAGCGCGTGAGTGGGCGGGGCCTACGTGGGTGGGGCCGCGGGGGGGCGGGGCTCAATCCTTGAGGGGAAAAACCAAAAAAATTTGGGTAAAAATCGGGCAAAAATCGGTCAAAAAATGACAAAATTGGGGGAGAAAAGCAGGTTTTTAATAATCTGAGTGGGCGTGGTTTATGTTCAGTGGGCGTGGCTTAAGTGGGTGGGGTCAGAAAGGGGCGTGGCTCAATCCTTGAGGGGGAAACCAAAAGATTTTGGGGTGAAAATTGGTCAAAAAATGATGAAATTGGGGGAGAAAATCGGGTTTTTAATGATCGGAGTGGGCGTGGTTTGGTGCAGTGGGCGTGGCTTAAGTGGGTGGGGGTCAGAAAGGGGCGGGGCTCAATCCTTGGGGGGAAACCAAAAGATTTTGGGTGAAAATCAGGCTGAAAATCGGGTCAAAAAATGATGAAATTGGGGGAGAAAATCGGGGGTTTAATGATCGGAGTGGGCGTGGTTTGGGGTTCAGTGGGCGTGGCTTAAGTGGGTGGGGTCAGAAAGGGGCGGGGCTCATTCATTGAGAGAAAAAGGCAAAAAAAATTGGGTGAAAATTGGTCCAAAAATGGCAAAATTGGGGGGGGAAAAAGGGCTTTTTAATGATCTGAGTGGGCGTGGTTTGGTGCAGTGGGCGTGGCTTAAGTGGGCGTAGTCAGAAAGGGGCGGGGCTCAATCTTTGAGGGGAAAAACCAGGAAAAAATTGGGTGAAAATTGGTCCAAAAATGGCAAAATTGGGGGGAAAAAGGGCTTTTAATGGCCTGGGTGGGCGTGGTTTATGTTCAGTGGGCGTGGCTTAAGTGGGTGGGGTCAGAAAGGGGCGGGGCTCAATCCTTGAGGGGGAAACCAAAATATTTTTGGGTGAAAATTGGTCAAAAAACGGCAAAATTGGGGGAGAAAATCGGGTTTTTAATGATCTGGGTGGGCGTGGTTTGTGTTTAGGGGGCGTGGCTTAAGTGGGTGTGGTCAGAAAAGGGCGGGGCTCAATCCTTGAGAGAGAAACCAAAAAAATTTGGGTGAAAATCGGGCCAAAATCGGTCAAAAAATGGTGAAATTGGGGGAGAAAATCGGGTTTTTAATGGCCTGAGTGGGCGTGGTTTGGTGCAGTGGGCGTGGCTTAAGTGGGTGGGGTCAGAAAGGGGCGGAGCTCATTAATTGAGAGAAAAAACCAAAAAATTTGGGCAAAAATCGGTCAAAAAATGGCAAAACTGGGGGATAAAATCGGGTTTTTAACGGCCCGTGTGGGCGTGGTTTGTGTTCAGTGGGCGTGGCTTAAGTGGGTGGGGTCAGAAAGGGGCGGGGGCTCAATCATTGAGGGGAAACCAAAAGATTTTGGGTGAAAATTGGTCAAAAACGGCAAAATTGGGGAAAAAATCGGGTTTTTAATGATCTGAGTGGGCGTGGTTTGGGTTTAGCGGGCGTGGCTTAAGTGGGTGGGGGTCAGAAAGGGGCGGGGCTCAATCATTGAGGGGGAAACTAAAAATTTTGGGTGAAAATCGGGTGAAAATCAGTTTTAAAATGGCAAAATTGGGGGAGAAAATCGGGTTTTTAACGGCCCGTGTGGGCGTGGTTTATGTTCAGTGGGCGTGGCTTAAGTGGGTGGGGTCAGAAAGGGGCGGGGCTCAATCATTGAGGGGGAAACCAAAAGATTTTGGGTGAAAATTGGTCAATAAACGGCAAAATTGGGGGAAAAAATCGGGTTTTAATGATCGGAGTGGGCGTGGTTTGGTGCAGTGGGCGTGGCTTAAGTGGGTGGGGTCAGAAAAGGGGCGGGGCTCAATCCTTGAGGGGAAAAACCAAAAAATTTGGGTGAAAATTGGGTGAAAATCAGTTTAAAAATGGCAAAATTGGGGGGAAAAACCGGGTTTTTAACGATCTGAGTGGGCGTGGTTTGGTGCAGTGGGCGTGGCTTAAGTGGGTGGGGTCAGAAAGGGGCGGGGCTCAATCCCCGAGGAAAACCCAAAAGATTTTGGGTGAAAATCGGGCAAAAATCGGTCAAAAATGGCAAAATTGGGGGAGAAAATCGGGTTTTTAATGATCTGGGTGGGCGTGGTTTATGTTCAGTGGGCGTGGCTTAAGTGGGTGTGGTCAGAAAGGGGCGGGGCTCAATCCTTGGGGGGGAACCAAAAGATTTTGGGTGAAAATTGGTCAAAAATGGCAAAACTGGGGGAGAAAATCGGGTTTTTAATGATCGGAGTGGGCGTGGTTTGGGTTCAGTGGGCGTGGCTTAAGTGGGCGGGGTCCGAAAGGGGCGGGGCTCAATCCTTGAGAGAGAAAAAGGCAAAAAATTTGGGTGAAAATCGGGTCAAAAAATGGCAAAACTGGGGGAGCAAATCGGGTTTTTAATGATTGGAGTGGGCGTGGTTTTGTTTTAGTGGGCGTGGCTTAAGTGGGTGGGGTCAGAAAGGGGCGGGGCTCATTAATTGAGAGAAAAAAACAAAAAATTTGGGCAAAAATCGGTCCAAAAATGGCAAAACTGGGGAGAAAATCGGGTTTTAAATGATCTGGGTGGGCGTGGTTTGTGTTTGGTGGGCGTGGCTTGAGTGGGCGTGGTCAGAAGGGGGCGTGGCCCCTCCCTCACCCCAATTTTTCTCCCCCTCCCCCCAGCTCGGAGTACCTGGCGATCACCTCGGAGAGCAAAGAGAACTGCGGGGGGGTGCAGGTGGCTGAGTGACCCTGAGTGACCCCCTGAGTGACCCCTGAGTGACCCCTGAGTGACCCCCGAGTGACCCCCTGTGTGACCCCGAGTAACCCCCTGAGTGACCCTGAGTGACCCCCGAGTGACCCCTGAGTGACCCCTGAGTGACCCTGAGTGACCCCTGAGTGACCCCGAGTGACCCCTGAGTGACCCTGAGTGACCCCTGAGTGACCCCTGAGTGACCCCTGAGTGACCCTTGAGTGACCCTGAGTGACCCCTGAGTGACCCCTGAGTGACCCTGAGTGACCCCCTGAGTGACCCTGAGTGACCCCTGAGTGACCCTGAGTGACCCCGAAAGTGACCCCTGAGTGACCCTGAGTGACCCCCTGAGTGACCCCTGAGTGACCCCCGAGTGACCCTGAGTGACCCTTGAGTGACCCCTGAGTGACCCTGAGTGACCCCCTGAGTGACCCCCTGAGTGACCCCCGAGTGACCCCTGAGTGACCCCTAAGTGTCCCCCGAGTGACCCCTGAGTGACCCCCTGAGTGACCCCAAGTGACCCCCGAGTGACCCCTGAGTGACCCCTGAGTGACCCCTGAGTGACCCCTGACCTTTCCCAGGCCCCCCTGCACAATAGCCCCCGGGGTGACCCCCGACCCCTCCCCCACCCCCTGCATGGCCCCTCCCCCCACCCCCACCCCCTCCCCAAATTTGGGGGAAAATCCCAAAAATTTGGGAAAAAAAAATCTCAAAAAACTTTGGGGAAAAAATCCCAAAAATTTTGGGAGAATTTTCAAGATTTAGGGGAGGAAAAAAATCCCCCCAAAATTTGGGTAAATTGTTATGATTGGGAAAAAAAATAAATTCCAAAATTTGGGGGAAAATAATCCCAAAATTCAGGGGAAAAAACCCTAAAATTTAGGAAAATTTCCCAAAAATTTGAGGGAAAAAAAATCACAAAATTTGGTGGAAGAAATCACAAAAAATTGGGATAAAATTCTCCAAAATTCAAGAAAAAAAATCCCTCAAAATCTGAGATAAAATCTTCCAGAATTTGGGGAAGAAATCACAAAATTTGGCACAAAATGCCTCAAAATTTGGGGTGAAATTTCCCAGATTTGGTGCAAAATCTGCCAAAAATTGTGATTAAAAAAATCCCAAAGTTTATCCTAAAATTCCTTGAATTTGGAGTAAAAATCTCCAAAATTTGGGACAGGAAAGTCCAAAAATGTTTTGGGAAAATTCACAAAATTCGAGATTAAAACTCCCAAATTTATTGGGGGGGAAAAATCTCTAAATTTGGAACAAAAAAAATCCCAAAATTCAGGATAAAAAATTTGGAAAAAAAATCCAATTTTTTTTGGAAAAAAATCCCCAAAATTTCAGATAAAATTTCCCAGAATTTGGGAGAAAAAAAAAGCAAAATTTGGGACAAAATTTGGGACAAAATTTACCAAAATTTAGGAAAAAAATCCCAAAATTTTAACTTAATATCCTGTAAAATTTGAGGCAAAAAATACCAAAAATTTGGGGGAAAAAACCAGAATTTTTGAGGATAAATCCCCAAAATTTGGTACAAAAAAAAAATCTCAAAATTCAGGATAAAAATCCCCAATTTGGACAAAAAATCCCCCAAATTTTTTGGGGAAATTCGCTGAATATTTGGGACAAAACCTTCCAAAATTGAGGAAAAAAATCCCAAAATTTTAACTTAAAATCCTGCAAAATTTGGGGTAAAAACACCAAAAATTTGGGGGAAATAAACCCAGAATTTTGGAGGGAAAATCCCCAAAATTTGGTACAAAAAACCCCAAAATTCAGGATAAAAATCCCCAATTTGGACAAAAAAAGCTCCAAATTTTTTGGGGAAATTCGCTGAATATTTGGGACAAAACCCTCCAAAATTGAGGAAAAAAATCCCAAAATTTTAACTTAAAATCCTGCAAAATTTGGGGTAAAAACACCAAAAATTTGGGGGAAAAAACCCAGAATTTTGGAGGGAAAATCCCCAAAATTTGGTACAAAAAAAATCCCAAAATTCAGGATAAAAATCCCCAATTTGGACAAAAAAACCCCAAATTTTTTGGGGAAATTCGCTGAATATTTGGGACAAAATCTACCAAAATTTAGGAAAAAAATCCCAAAATTTTAACTTAAAATCCTGCAAAATTTGGGGCAAAATTATCCAAAATTTGGGGGGAAAAATACTAGAATTTTAAGGGAAAATCCCCAAAATTTGGTACAAAAAAACCCCAAAATTCAGGATAAAAATCCCCAATTTGGAAAAAAAAAAACCACATTTTTTTGGGGAAACTCCCTGAATATTTGGGACAAAACCCTCCAAAATTTAGTAAAAAAAATCCCAAAATTTTAACTTAAAATCCTGCAAAATGGGGTAAAAACACCAAAAATTTGGGGGAAAAAACCAGAATTTTGGAGGGAAAATCCCCAAAATTTGGTACAAAAAACCCCAAAATTCAGGATAAAAATCCCCAATTTGGACAAAAAAAGCTCCAAATTTTTTGGGGAAATTCGCTGAATATTTGGGACAAAACCCTCCAAAATTGAGGAAAAAAATCCCAAAATTTTAACTTAAAATCCTGCAAAATTTGGGGTAAAAACACCAAAAATTTGGGGGAAAAAACCAGAATTTTGGAGGGAAAATCCCCAAAATTTGGTACAAAAAAAAAGGATAAAAATCCCCAATTTGGACAAAAAACCCCCAAATTTTTGGGATGGGGTTGCCCAAATTTGGGGCGGATGCCCCGTTGTTGTGAGAGATGGAGCGCATGCAAATGAGCCGTATGCAAATGAGCCGTATGCAAATGAGCAATATGTAAATGAGTCAGGAGCACTTTATGTAAAGGAGGGAGGCGTGGCCATGGAAACGAGGCTGGTATGCAAATGAGGAGCGATGACGTCATCACCACCCCGCTATTTCCTTAATGACGTCATCGCCTCGTCGCCCTTTTGAGAATGACGTCATCGTCGGTGTGAGCAATATGCAAATGAGGCAGGAGCACTTTATGTAAATGAGGGCGGCGTGGCCATGAA
Organism: Luscinia megarhynchos; assembly: GCA_034336665.1. Classification (NCBI taxonomy): domain Eukaryota; kingdom Metazoa; phylum Chordata; class Aves; order Passeriformes; family Muscicapidae; genus Luscinia; species Luscinia megarhynchos. The sequence goes on along the minus strand of JAPFBE010000066.1, from coordinate 29,023 downwards.
AACGAGGCCGGTATGCAAATGAGGAGAGATGCCGTCATCGCCACCCCGCCATTTTGTAAATGACGTCATCACCAGTGTGAGCAATATGCAAATGAGGCTGGAGCACTTTATGTAAATGAGGGAGGCGTGGCCATGGAAACGAGGCTGGTATGCAAATGAGGGGCAATGACGTAATCGCCACTCCACAATTTTGTTAATGACGTCATTACTGGAAATGAGCAATATGCAAATGAGGTTGGATAACTTTATGTAAATGAGGGAGGCGTGGCCATGCAAATGAGTCCGGTGTTCAAATTAGGGACAATGACATCATCATCACTCCGCCATTTTGTTAATGACGTCATCGCCAGTGTGAGCAATATGCAAATGAGGCTGACGAACTTTATGTAAATGAGGGAGGCGCAGCCATGGAAACGAGGCTGGTATGCAAATGAAGAGCGATGACGTCATCACCACTCCGCCATTTTGTAAATGACGTCATTACTGGAAAATAACGATATGCAAATGAGGAAGGAGCAATTTATGTAAATGAGGGAGGCGTGGCCATGGAATTTGTGCCGGTATGCAAACGAGGGACAATGACGTCATCATCTCTCCGCCACTTCGTTAATGACGTCATCGCCAGTGTGAGCAATATGCAAATGAGACAGGAGCGCTTTATGTAAATGAGGGAGGCGCGGCCATGGAAACGAGGCTGATATGCAAATGAGGGGCGATGACGTCATCGGCTCTCCGCCATTTTGTAAATGACGTCATTACTGGAAATGAGCAATATGCAAATGAGACAGGAGCGCTTTATGTAAATGAGGGAGGCGCGGCCATGGTGATTGTGCCGGTATGCAAATGAGGGGCGATGACGTCACCGCGAACCGCACCACCGCCACGCCCCTGCCTTGCGAATGACGTCACGGCCGGTACGCAAATGAGCCCCTTCGCTAATTAACATGCCAATGAGCTGTACATAGCCCCGCCCACGAGCACTTCCCACGTGACCGCCGTATGCAAATGAGGGGCGCGCCCACGTGACCGCCGTATGCAAATGAGCCCCGCCCACGCGCGCCGTATGCAAATGAGTGCCAACAGCGGCGGGGCCGTTGCCGTGCCATGCAAATGAGCCAATAAACCGACATGCAAATGAGCTCGGCGTGCGTCATTTCCGGGGGGTGGGCGGGGCTTAATATGCAAATGAGCCGCATGCAAATCAGCCCCGGGCCAAACGAGGCGGGTGCTGATGGCCGGTTATGCAAATTAGCTCGATGACGTCACCTCGGGGGAGGGGTCGGGGCGCAATCGCGGGGGTTTGGGGAGGGTGGTGACGTCATGGGGTGGGCGGTGCTGTGACGTCACGGCGGGTGGGAGCGGAATTTTCAGCTCGATTCCCGAATTTCGGGGATTCCGGGACGGAATTCCCAAATTTTTGGGGTCCCTGGGCAGATTTTGGGGCAGAATTCCCAAATTTTTAGGGTTCAGATCTGAAATTTCGGGTTCTATGACGTCACTGGGTGCGACCAGGGTGGATTTTGGGGCTCAATTCCCAAATTTTGGGGTCCAGGATACAAATTTTGGGGCTCAATTCCCGAATTTTGGGGTCCAGGTCCCAAATTTGGGGATTCTGGGACCAAATTTGGGGATTTAGGGGCAGAATTTGGGGCCGAATTCCCAAATTTTGGGGTCCAGGATCGAAATTTTGGGATCTGTGACGTCACTGGGTGGAAGCAGGGTGGATTTTGAGGCTCAATTCCCGAATTTTGGGGTCCAGGATCGAAATTTTGGGATTTAGGGGCAGAATTTGGGTCAGAATTCCCTAATTTTGGGGTCCAGGATCGAAATTTTGGGGTCTATGACGTCACTGGGTGTGGCCAGGGCAGATTTTAGGGCTGAATTCCCAAATTTTGGGGTCCAAGATCCAAATTTTGGGTCTCAATTCTCGAATTTTGGGGTCGAGGTCCCAAATTTGGGGATTTAGGGACCAAATTTTGGGATTTAGGGCCGAATTTGGGACAGAATTCCCAAATTTTGGGATCTATGACGTCACTGGGTGGGACCAGGATGGATTTGGGGCTGAATTCCCAAAATTTTGGGATCCAAACCCCAAATTTTGGGTCTCAATTCTCGAATTTTGGGGTCCAGGTCCCAAATTTTTGGATTCTGGGAAAAAATTTTGGGATTTAGGGGCAGAATTTGGGGCAGAATTCTCAAATTTTGGGGTCCAGAACCCAAATTTCGGGATCTATGACGTCACTGGGTGTGGCCAGGGCAGATTTTGGGGCTCAATTCCCAAATTTTGGGGTCCAGGTTCCAAATTTTGGGATCTATGACGTCACTGGGTGGAACCAGGGTGGATTTTTGGGGGCTGAATTCCCGAATTTTGGGATCCAAACCCCAAATTTTGGGGCTCAATTCCCAAATTTTGGGGGTCCAGGTCCCAAATTTTTTGGATTCTGGGTCCAAATTTTGGATTTAGGGGCAGATTTTGGGGCAGAATTCCCAAATTTTGGGGTCCAGGTCCGAAATTTTGGGATCTCTGACGTCACTGGGTGGGACCTGGGTGGATTTTGGGGCTCAATTCCCGAATTTTGGGGTCCAGGTCCCAAATTTTTGGATTCTGGGTCCAAATTTTGGATTTAGGGGCAAAATTTGGGGCAGAATTCTCAAATTTTGGGGTCCAGAACCCAAATTTCGGGATCTATGATGTCACTGGGTGTGGCCAGGGGCAGATTTTGGGGCTGAATTCCCAAATTTTTGGGGGTCCAGGTTCCAAATTTTGGGATCTATGACGTCACTGGGTGGGACCAGGGTGGATTTTGGGTCTGAATTCCCGAATTTTTTGGTTCCTCACCCCAAATTTTGGGTCTCAATTCTCGACTTTTGGGGTCCAGGTCCCAAATTTTTGGATTTTGGGTCCAAATTTTGGGATTTAGGGGCAGATTTTGGAGAAGAATTCCCAAATTTTGGGGTCCAGGTCCGAAATTTTGGGATTTATGACGTCACTGGGTGGGACCTGGGTGGATTTTGGGGCTCGATTCCCGAATTTTGGGGTCCAAGATCCAAATTTTGGGATTTAGGGGCAGAATTTGGGTCAGAATTCTCAAATTTTGGGGTCCAGAACCCAAATTTCCGGATCTATGACGTCACTGGGTGTGGCCAGGGCAGATTTTGGGGCTCAATTCCCAAATTTTGGGGTCCAGGTTCGAAATTTTGGGCTCTATGACGTCACTGGGTGGGACCAGGGTGGATTTTGGGGCTGAATTCCCAAAATTTTGGGGTCCAGGTCCCAAATTTTGGGGTCCAGGATCCAAATTTTGGGATTTAGGGGCAGAATTTGGAGCTGAATTCTCAAATTTTGGGGTCCAGGTTCGAAATTTTGGGATCTATGACGTCACTGGGTGGGGCCAGGGTGGATTTTGGGTCTCAATTCCCAAATTTTGGTTCCTCACCCCAAATTTTGGGTCTCAATTCCCGAATTTTGGGGTCCAAGATCCAAATTTTGGGATTTAGGGGCAGAATTTGGGTCAGAATTCTCAAATTTTGGGGTCCAGAACCCAAATTTCCGGATCTATGACGTCACTGGGTGTGGCCAGGGCAGATTTTGGGGCTGAATTCCCAAATTTTGGGGTCCAAGATCTAAATTTTGGGATCTATGACGTCACTGGTTGTGGCCGGGTGGATTTTGGGGCTCAATTCCCAAAATTTTGGGGTCCAGGTCCCAAATTTTGGGATTTTGCTCCCAATTTTTGGATTTAGGGGCAGAATTTGGGGCAGAATTCCCAAATTTTGGGGTCCAGGTTCGAAATTTTGGGATCTATGACGTCACTGGGTGGGACCTGGGTGGATTTTGGGGCAGAATTCCCAAAATTTTGGGATCCAAACCCCAAATTTTGGGTCTCAATTCCCAAATTTTGGGTCCAGGTCCCAAATTTTTGGATTCTGGGTCCAAATTTTGGATTTAGGGGCAGATTTTGGGGCAGAATTCCCAAATTTTGGGGTCCAGGTCCGAAATTTTGGGATCTCTGACGTCACTGGGTGGGACCTGGGTGGATTTTGGGGCTCAATTCCCGAATTTTGGGGTCCAGGTCCCAAATTTTTGGATTCTGGGTCCAAATTTTGGATTTAGGGGCAGAATTTGGGTCAGAATTCTCAAATTTTGGGGTCCAGAACCCAAATTTCCGGATCTATGACGTCACTGGGTGTGGCCAGGGCAGATTTTGGGGCTGAATTCCCAAATTTTGGGGTCCAAGATCTAAATTTTGGGATCTATGACGTCACTGGGTGGGACTAGGGTGGATTTTGGGGCTGAATTCCCAAAATTTTGGGGTCCAGGTCCCAAATTTTGGGGTCCAGGATCCAAATTTTGGGATTTAGGGGCAGAATTTGGAGCTGAATTCTCAAATTTTGGGGTCCAGGTCCGAAATTTTGGGATTTATGACGTCACTGGGTGGGACCTGGGTGGATTTTGGGGCTCGATTCCCGAATTTTGGGGTCCAAGATCCAAATTTTATAATTTAGGGGCAGAATTTGGGGCAGAATTCCCAAATTTCGGGATCCAAACCCCAAATTCTGGGGATCAATTTCCAAATTTTGGGGTCCAGAACCCAAATTTTGGGATCTATGACGTCACTGGGTGGGACCAGGGTGGATTTTGGGGCTCAATTCCCAAAATTTTGGTTCCTCACCCCAAATTTTTGGGTTTCAATCCCGAATTTCCCCCTCCCCTCCCCCATTCCCAAATTTTTTTCCTCCCCGCCCCAAATTCCCGGCGCTCCGATGACGTCATCACCTCCTCCTTGCGGTTTTGGGGCCGCGCCTCCCCAAATTTGGGGTTCCCTGACCTAAATTTCGGCCCCGATGACGTCACCGAACCGGTTTTTGGGCTGCCCCAACCGGTTTTGGGGTTTTTTTTGGGATCGGCCTCAATTTTGGGGTTCAATTAAAGGCTCCGAGGATTTTAATTAGAGTTTTTGGGGTGCCCGTGACGTCACGGGGGTGGGGATGAAATGCTCGGCGTGATGACGTCACCGCTGCCGAAAAATCCCGGAGAAGCCGAGGTCGGATTTGGGGTGAAACTCGCGGGGATCAGGTGAGGAAAAATCGGGAATTTGGGGGGATTTTGGGGGATTTGGGGGAATTTTTGGGGAATTTTGGGGGATTTTGGGGAATTTTGGGGAATTTTTGGGGAATTTTTTGGGGAATTCCGGGGAAGGATTTTGGGGTTTTGGGGGGATTTATGGAAATTTGGGGAATTTTGGGGAATTTTTGGGGGGTTTGGGGGGAATTTTGGGAGGTTTTGTGGAAATTTGGGGGATTTTCAGGGAATTTTCGGGGATTTTTGGGGAATTTTGGGGAATTTCGAGGGAAGGATTTGGGGGTTTTGGGAGGGATTTGGGGAAATTTGGGAATTTTGGGGGATTTTGGGGGGATTTTGGGGGATTTTTGGGGAATTTTTGGGGAATTCCGGGGAAGGATTTTTGGGTTTTGGGGGGATTTGGGGAAATTCAGGGAATTTTGGGTGAATTTTGGGGGGATTTTGGCAATTTTGGGGGAATTTTTGGGGGAATTTGGGGGAATTTTTGGGAATTTGGGGATTTTGGGAATTTTTGGGGAATTTTTGGGGAATTTTAGGAAATTTCAGGGGAAGGATTTTGGGGTTTTGGGGGGGATTTGGGGAAATTTGGGGAATTTTTGGGGGTTTGGGGAATTTTTGGGGAGACCGGGAAATTTGGGGTTTTGGGGAAATTTTGGGGGATTTGGGAGAATTTTTGGGAGAAATTTGGGGGCTGGGGAATTTTGGGGGATTTTTGGGGGGATTTGGGGAATTTGGGGTTTTTAAAAAATTTTGGGGGGACTTTGGGGGTTTAGGGGGAATTTTTGGGGATTTGGGGGAATTTTGGGAAATTTTTGGGGGGTTTGGGGAATTTAGGGAGATTTGGGTTTTCGGAGATTTGGGTTTTGGGGGAATATTGGGGAGATTTGGGGGATTTTGGGGAATTTGGGGAGGTTTTTAGGACATTTTGGGGGGACTTTGAGGGTTTTGGGGGGAATTTTGGGGGATTTGGGATTTTTGGGAGAAATTTGGGGGGCTGGGGGAATTTTGGGGAATTTTGGGAGGTTTGCGGGAAATTTGGGGGATTTTAGGGGAATTTTCGGGGCTTTTGGGGCGATTTTTAGGAATTTTGGGAGAATTGGGGAGATTTTGAAGGATTTTGGGAAAAATTCAGGGAGGGATTCTGGGGGATTTGGGGAAATTTGGGAAATTTTGGGGGTTTGGGGAAAATTTGGGAAATTTTGGGGGGATTTGGGATTTTGGGAGAAATTTGGGGGTTCGGGGAATTTTGGGGATTTTTGGGGAAATTTTGAAGGATTTTGGGGGAAAATTCAGGGATTTTGGGGATTTGGGAAATTTGGGAAATTTGTGGGGAATGGAAGGATTTGGGGTTTTGGGGGGATTTTGGGGTAAAATTTGGGAATTTTGGGGAATTTTGGGGGAATTTTTTGGGGAATTTCAGGGAAGGATTTTGGGGTTTGGGGGGGGATTTGGGGAAAATTTTGGAAATTTTTGGGGAGGTTCGGGGAAATTTTGGAAATTTTTGGGGGTTTAGGGGAAATTTTAGGGGAGATTCGGGGATTTGGGGTTTTTAGGGAATTTTGGGAGGGATTTGGGATTTTTTGGGAGAAATTTGGGGGTTCGGGGAAATTTTGGGGGATTTTGAGGGAAATTTTGGGGGATTTTGGAGAGGATTTGGGATTTTTGGGAGAAATTTGGAGGAATTTTTGGGGGAATTTGAGTTTTTAGGGAATTTTAGGGATTTCGGAGAATTTTGGGGATTTTGAGGGAATTTTGGGAAGTTTGGGGATTTTTACGGGGAATTTTTGGGGGATTTTGGGGAATTTTATGGGAATTTTGGGGGAATTTGGGGAATTTTTTGGGGGAGTTTGGGGGGATTTGGGGTTTTGGGGAAAATTGGGGAAATTTCGGGGGATTTTGGGGGGGACGGAGGAATTTTGGGATTTTTGGGCCATTTTCCGGGAAATTTGGGGGGAGATTTTTGGGGGATTCGGGATTTTGGGGAATTTTGGGGAAATTTTTGGGCTTTATTTTGATTGATTTAATCCCATTTTAAATTTTTTTTGGCCTCATTCAAAAATTCTCCCATTTCCATTCTAATTTTATTTAAATGATATTTATTTAAAATATTCATAAAAACTTGAATAATTTAATGTAAAATTTGGATTTTTTAACCCCAAAAATGATGAAATTCAGATTTTGGAACCCAAAATTTGGGGATTTAAACCAAAATTCGGATTTTCCACCAAAAAATTGACAAAATTCAGTTTTTAAACCAAAAAATGCCAAAATCGGGGTTTTAGACCCAAAATTAGAGTTTTCACTAAAATCGGGATTTTTTTATCCCAAAATTCGGATTTTTTAACCCCAAAAATGACAAAATTTGGATTTTAGACCCAAAATTTGGATTTTTTAACCCCAAAAATGACAAATTTTCGATTTTAGACCCAAAATGGCGATTTTTAACACCAAAGAAATCCCAAAATTTGGATTTTTACCTCCAAAATTCCGATTTTTTCACCCCAAAATCCCGAATTTCCACCAAAAATTCGGATTTTTGAACCCCCAAAAATTGAAATTTTAGAATCAAAAAATTGGGATTTTTTATTAAACCAAAATAATTTTTGACCAATTTTTGGGTTTTTTTGCCGTTTTTTGGCAGATTTTGGGCTCATGGGAAGTCTGTGCCGGGATTTTATAACCCAAAATTCGGATTTTTTAACCCCAAGAATGGCAAAATTTGGATTTTAGACCCAAAATTCGGATTTTTTTCCCCCCAAAAATGACAAAATTGGATTTTAGACCCAAAATGGGAATTTTTAACACCAAAAAAAATCCCAAAATTTGGATTTTTAACTCCAAAATTCCGATTTTTTCACCCCAAAATCCCGAATTTCTACCAAAAATTCGGATTTTTGGACCCCAAAAAAAATTGAAATTTTAGAATCAAAAAATTGGGATTTTTATTAAACCAAAATGATTTTTTGACCAATTTTTGGGTTTTTTTGCCGGTTTTTGGCAGATTTTGGGCTCATGGGGCGTCTGTGCCGGGATTTTATAACCCAAAATTCGGATTTTTTAACCCCAAAAATGACAAAATTTGGATTTTAGACCCAAAATTCGGAATTTTTTAACCCCAAAAATGCCAAAATGGGAATTTTAAACCCAAAATTCGGATTTTTTAACCCCAAAAATGCCAAAATTTGGATTTTATAACCCAAAATTCGGATTTTTTAACCCCAAAAATGCCAAAATTTGGATTTTAGACACAAAATTCGGATTTTTTTAACCCCAAAAATGCCAAAATTTGGATTTTAGACCCAAAATGGGAATTTTTAACACCAAAGAAATCCCAAAATTTGGATTTTAGAACCCAAAAAAATCCCCAAAATTTTGATTTTTACCTCCAAAATTCGGATTTTTTACTCCAAAATTCCGATTTTTTCACCCCAAAATCCCGAATTTCCACCAAAAAATTCAGTTTTTGAGCTCCCAAAAATTGAAATTTTAGAATAAAAAAAATTGGGATTTTATTAAACCAAAATAATTTTTTTGACCAATTTTTGGGTTTTTGCCGTTTTTGGCAGATTTTTGGGCTCATGGGAAGTCTGTGCCGGGGATTTTATAACCAAAATTAGGATTTTTTAACCCCAAAAATGCCAAAATTTGGATTTTAGACCCAAAATTCGGAATTTTTTAACCCCAAAAATGCCAAAATGGGGATTTTAAACCCAAAATTCGGATTTTTTTAACCCCAAAAATGACAAAATTTGGATTTTAGACCCAAAATTTGGATTTTTTAACCCCAAAAAAATCCCAAAATTTGGATTTTAGAACCCAAAAAAATCCCAAAATTTGGATTTTTACCTCCAAAATTCCGATTTTTTCACCCCAAAATCCCGAATTTCCGCCAAAAATTCGGATTTTCGAACCCCCCCAAAAATTGAAATTTTAGAACCAAAAAATTGGGATTTTTATTAAACCAAAATAATTTTTTTGACCAATTTTTGGGTTTTTTTGCGGTTTTTTGGCAGATTTTGGGCTCATGGAAAGCGTCTGTGCAGCTGCTGCCACCACCGCCCGAGGGTCCAGTGGGGCAAAGGTCACGGGCGGGTCAAAGGAGTCACGGTAAAGGTCACGGGAAAGGGCAGAGACACCCCCAAACCCCGCCCCAGGTAAGTCCCAAAATTCACTTTTTTCCCCCAAAAATTCACTTTTTTTTTACCCCCAAACTTCCCTTTTTTTATCCAAAAATTCCCATTTTTAACCCCAAAAATTCACTTTTTTTTGCCCCCAAAATTTCCCATTTTTTCCCCCAAAAATTCCCATTTTTAAACCCAAAAATTGACTTTTTTTACTCCAAAATTTCCCAATTTTTACCCCAAAATTTCCCAATTTTTCCCCAAAAAATTCCCATTTTTTTACCCAAAATTTCCCATTTTTTAATCCAAAAATTCCCATTTTTTACCCCAAAAAATTCCCATTTTTAAATCCAAAAATTCCCATTTTTTCCCCAAAAAATTCCCATTTTTAAACCCAAAAATTCACTTTTTTTGCCCCCAAAATTTCCCATTTTTTCCCCCAAAAATTCCCATTTTTAAATCTAAAAATTCACATTTTTAACCCAAAATTTTAATATTTTTCCCCCAAAAAATTCCCATTTTATAATCCAAAAAAATTCCCATTTTTTTCCCCAAAAAATTCCCATTTTTACCCCAAAAATTCACATTTTTTACCAGAAAAATTCCCGGTTTTTTCCCCCAAAAATTCCCATTTTTAAACCCAAAAATTGACTTTTTTTACCCCAAAATTTCCCAATTTTTACCCCAAAATTTCCCAATTTTTCCCCCAAAAATTCCCATTTTTTAATCCAAAAATTCCCATTTTTAAATCCAAAAATTCACATTTTTAACCCAAAATTTAGTATTTTTCCCCCCAAAAATTCTCACTTTTTTTGCCCTAAAAATTCCCATTTTAAATCCAAAAATTCAATTTTTAACCCAAAATTCCCATTTTTAATCCAAAATTCATATTTTTTTACCCAAAAATTTTTAATATATTTTTCCCCAAAATTCCCAGCATTTTTAAATCCAAAAATTCACTCTTTTTTACCCCAAAAATTCCCATTTTTAAATCCAGAAATTCATTTTTAACCCAAAATTTTAATATTTTTCCCCAAAATTCTCATTTTTTAAATCCAAAAAATTCCCTTTTTTCACTCTAAAAATTCCATTTCCTAAAAATTCCCTTACCTCTAAATTTAATTTTTTCCTTTCTCCCGCAACTGCCCGCCCGCTGATGATATCACCTGACGTCGCCTGCTTACGATCTAGCTGTGCCGCCCGACAAATCGTCACGCTGGGGCGCTCGCGGTGTGGCGCTGCTGGGGAGGGCGCGTCCACCTGCTGCTGCTGACCCAAAACCCCAAATTCAGATTTTTCACCCCAAAAATTGAAAAAATTCTGGATTTTTGTACCCAAAATTGGGATTTTTCACCCCAAAAATTGGAAAAAATTCGGATTTTTCAACCAAAAATTCCGATTTTTCGCGCCGAAAATGACAAAATTCGGATTTCTTAACCAAAATTCCGATTTTTTAACCCAAAAAAAGAAAAAATCAGGATTTTTAAACCCAAAATTCCGATTTTTTAACCCAAAAAACCCAAAATTCCGATTTTTCACCCCCAAAATGACAAAATTCGGATTTTTTAAACAAAAATTCGGAGTTTTTTAACGCCAAAAATGACAAAATTCGGATTTTTTAACCCAAAATTCCGATTTTTCACCCCAAAAAACCCAAAATTCCGATTTTTCACCCCCAAAAATCCCAAAACTCGGATCTTTCACCCCCAAAAAATGACAAAATTCGGATTTTTTAACACAAAATTCCGATTTTTCACCCCAAAATTGAAAAAATTCGGATTTTTCAACCCAAAATTCCGATTTTTTCACCCAAAAAATGACAAAATTCGGATTTTTAACCCAATATTGGGATTTTTCAACCCAAAATTCGGTTTTTTTAACGAAAAAACCCCAAATTTCGGATTTTAGACCCAAAATTCGGATTTTTCTCCCCAAAATTTCGATTTTTCTCCCCAAAATTTGGATTTTTTAACCCCAAAAATGACAAAATTCGGACTTTTTAACCCAAAATTCCGATTTTTCACCCCAAAATTCGGATTTTTCCCCACAAAAAAATGACAAAATTCGGATTTTTCAACCCAAAAATGACAAAATTCGGATTTTTTAACCCAAAGTTCCGATTTTTCACCCCAAAAATCCCAAAATTCGGATTTTTTAACCCAAAATTGGGATTTATTTTAATCCAAAATTCGGGTTTTTTCACCCCAAAATTCGGATTTTTAACCCAAAATTTTGGATTTCCCAACCCAAAATTCTGATTTTTTAACCCAAAATTCCTATTCTTCACTCCAAAAATTGAAAAAATTCGGATTTTAGACCCAAAATTCGGATTTTTCACCCCAAAAAATGACAAAATTCGGATTTTTTAACCCAAAATTCCGATTTTTTGACCCAAAATTTTTTAGCCCCAAAAACCCCAAAAATTCGGATTTTAGACCCAAAATTGGGATTTTTAAATCCCAAAATTCCGATTTTTAACCCCAAAAAATCCCCAAAAATTCAGATTTTTAACCCAAAATTGAGTTGTTTTAATCCCAAAATTCGGATTTTTCACCCCAAAATTCGAGTTTTTTGACCCAAAATTTTGGATTTCCCAAACCAAAATTCGGATTTTTTAACCCAAAAAATCCCAAAATTCGGTTTTTAGACCCAAAATTCGGATTTTTTAATCCCAAAATTCCGATTTTTCACCCCAAAAAAATTCAAAATTGGGATTTTCGACCCAAAATTCGGATTTTTCCCAAAATCGCGATTTTTAACCCCAAAAATTGGGAATTTCCACCCCCAAAAAAATCGGAATTTTTTAACACGAAATCAGAATTTTTAATCCCAAAAATGCCAAAATTCGAGTTTTTCACCCCAAAATTGAGAATTTCCACTTTGCAAAAAATCGAATTTTTAACCCTAAAAATTGAAATTTCCGAACCCAAAATTTGGGATTTTTAAAAGACCAAAATCGGAATTTTAACCCCAAAATTGGTAAATTTCGACTCAAAAATCCGATTTTTTTACCCAAAATTTGGGATTTTTAACCCAAAATATTCAGTTTTTGCAAAAATCTTGATTTTAAAACCCAAAACTTCGAATTTTTACCAAAATCGCATTTTAGACCCAAATTTTACCCAAAATGTCAAATTTTTACCTAAAAAAACCCGAAAATATTCAATTTTGGACCCCAAAATCTGGGTTTCTTTAACTCCAAAATTTTAATTTTAATCCCGAAAAATCCCAAAAATTCAATTTTCTCCTCAAATCGCCGATTTTGACCAAAATAAAGATTTTTAACCCCAAAAAATTTGTGTCGTGGTTTTGTGAAAATAAAATAAAAATAAAAATAAAAAATAAAAATAAATTAAAAATTAAAAAAATAAAAAATTAAAATTAAAATAAAAAAATAAAATAAAAAGATAAAAATAAATAAAAATAAAAATTAAAATTAAAATAAAAAATAAAATTAAAAATAAAAATAAAAATAAAAAATAAAAATAAAAATAAAAAATAAAAATAAAAACAAAATAAAAATTAAAAAATTTTTAAAGGATTTTTTAAAGCAAAAATTGAGATTTTAAAGCCCCCAAAATTTGCAATTTTTAGTCCCAAAATTGGGATTTTTAACCCAAAATCAAAAACTTTTAGCCCCAAAATTCACATTTTTGCCCCAAAATTTGGATTTTTTAGTCCCAAAATTACAGAAATTTTTGCATCAAATTTTGGATTTTAGCCCCAAAATTGCAATTTTTTAGTCCCCAAAATTGAGATTTTTAAACCCAAAAATTTGGAAAATTTTAGCCCCCAAAATTGGGATTTTAGTCCCAAAATTGGGATTTTTTAACCCAAAATCAAAAATTTTTTAGCTCAAAATTCAGATTTTAGCCTCAAAAATTTGGAAAATTTAGCCCCAAAATTCAGATTTTTAGCCCCAAAATTGAGATTTTTAACTAGCTAAAATTTGGATTTTTTAAACCCAAAATTACAGAAATTTTAACACCAAATTTTGATTTTTAGCCCCAAAATTTAGTGAATTTTTAGTCCCAAAAATTTGGAATTTTTAACCCAAAATCGAAATTTTTAGCCCCAAAATTCCCATTTTTGCCCCAAAATTTGGATTTTTTCTTTCAAACCCCAATTTGGGATTTTTTGCCCCAAAAATTTTTTTAAATTTTTTTATATATAAAATCTTTTTTAAAAAGAATATAATTTTAAACTAAAATTTTAGAACTTTTTTGTCCCCAAATTTTGAGTTTTTTTCAAAAACAATTTGGGATTTTTTTTAAAATTTTTTAAAATTTTTTTATTTTTTTAATTTTTTTAAATTTTTTTAATAATAATATAAGCCAAAATTTGAAAATTTTTTGTCCCAAATTTTGGATTTTTTAGCTCCCAAAATCGGAAAAAATTTTTAATCCCCAAAATTCAAGAACTGGGATCAAACTGGGAGGGACTGGGATAAACTGGGATTAACTGGGAGGGATTGAACTGAACTGGGACAAACTGGGATGGACTGGGGGGAACTGGGAAATTACTGGTTCTTACTGGTTTGGGAGTTGGGGTTAATGGGAGGGACGGAGATTAAACTGGGACGAACTGGGAGGGACTGGGAGGGAACTGGGATGGACTGGGAGGGACTGGGACAAACTGGGAGGGACTGGGATGAACTGGGAGGGAACTGGGACAAACTGGGGAGGGATTGGGGGAGAACTGGGAGGGACTGGAATTAACTGGGATGGACTGGGAGGGACTGGGAGGGACTGGGAGGGACTAGGAGGAGATTGGGACAAACTGGGAGGGACTGGGATGAACTGGGATGTAACTGGGAGGGACTGGGAGGAGACTGGGACCTAACTGGGAGGGACTGGGGACAAACTGGGAGGGGATTGGGGAGAACTGGGAGGGACTGGAATTAACTGGGATGGACTGGGAGGGACTGGGATTAAACTGGGGAGGGAACTCGGGAGGGACTGGGACAAACTGGGTGGGACTGGGATTGAACTGGGAGGGACTGGCAGGAGATTGGGACAAACTGGGATTAAAACTGGGATGAACTGGGAGGGACTGGGACAAACTGGAAGGGACTGGGATTGAACTGGGAGGGAACTGGGACAAACTGGGAGGGACTGGGATGAACTGAGAGGTAACTGGGAGGAACTGGGAGGAGACTGGGATGAACTGGGAGGGACTGGGACAAACTGGGAGGGACTGGGACAAACTGGGAGGGACTGGGATTAAACTGGGAAGGACTGGGATGAACTGGGAGGGACTGGGATGAACTGGGAGGTAACTGGGAGGGACTGGGAGGAGACTGGGATGAACTGGGAGGGACTGGGATGAACTGGGAGGTAACTGGGAGGGACTGGGAGGAGACTGGGACGAACTGGGAGAGACTGGGACAAACTGGGAGGTAACTGGGAGGGACTGGGAGGAGACTGGGACAAACTGGGAGGTAACTGGGAGGGACTGGGAGGAGATTGGGACAAACTGGGATTAAACTGGGAGGGAACTGGGAGGGACTGGGGAGGGAACTGGGATTAAACTGGGAGGGACTGGGACAAACTGGGGATTAAACCGGCGGGAGCTGGTCCGTACTGGTCCATCCCGAGCCGTACTGGTTTGTACTGGTTTATACTGGTCCGTACTGGTCCATCCCGAGCCGTACTGGTTTGTACTGGTTTATACTGGGCCGTACTGGGCCATGGCCGAGCTGCTGCTGCTGACGCGCGTGCTGCCCGCCCGCGGGGGAGGGGCGGCACGGGCCCTTCCCCGGCCCCAAAGCGGGGGAGGGGCTCTGGGGGGAGCCCCTGGCGCTGGGGGTGCGTACTGGGCAAACTGGTTTGTACTGGGAGGCACCCTGGGAGGGGCGGAAAAGGGGGGTTTTGGGGTTACTGGTTTGTACTGGGAGGGACTGGGAGGGGCGGCGGAAAGGGGGGTTTGGGGTTACTGGTTTGTACTGGTTTGGGTTCTGGGGGTTACTGGGAAGGATAAAAAAGGAGATTTGGGGTTACTGGTTTATACTGGGAGGGACTGGGAGGGATTTTGGGGTTACGGGTTTATACTGGGAGGGACTGGGAGGGGCGGAAAGGGGGTTTGGGGTTACTGGTTTTGTACTGGGAGGGACTGGGAGGGGTGGAAAGGGGGTTTGGGGTTACTGGTTTGTACTGGTTTGGGTTCTGGGGGTTACTGGTTTGTACTGGGAGGGACTGGGAGGGGATTTTGGGGTTGCTGGTTTTGTACTGGGGAGGGACTGGGAGGGAACTGGGAGGGGGTTTGGGGTTACTGGTTTTATACTGGGAGGGACTGGGAAGGGTTTTAGGGGTTACTGGTTTGTACTGGTTTGGGGTTTGGGGTTACTGGGAGGGAGTTTGAAGTTACTGGTTTATACTGGTTTGAGTTCTGGGGTTACTGGGAAGGATAAAAAGGGAGATTTGGGGTTACTGGTTTATACTGGGAGGGACTGGGAGGGCCGGGAAAAGGGGGTTTGGGGGTTACTGGTTTGTACTGGTTTGGGGTTTTGGGGTTTGGGGGTTACTGGGAGGGGGTTTGGGGTTACTGGTTTTGTACTGGGAGGGACTGGGAGGCCGATTATGAACGGGGGGTTTGGGGTTACTGGTTTGTACTGGGAAGGACTGGGAGGGGTCGAAAGGGGGTTTGGGGTTACTGGTTTGTACTGGTTTGGGTTCTGGGGGTTACTGGGAGGGGGTTTGGGGTTACTGGTTTTGTACTGGGAGGGACTGGGAGGGGGTGGAAAGGGGGTTTGGGGTTACTGGTTTGTACTGGGAGGGACTGGGAGGGATTTTTGGGGTTACTGGTTTTATACTGGGGAAGGACTGGGGAGAGGGAACTGGGGAGGGGTTTTGGGGTTACTGGTTTGTACTGGTTTGGGGTTTGGGGTTACTGGGAAGGATAAAAAAGGAGATTTGGGGTTACTGGTTTTATACTGGGAGGGGACTGGGAGGATTTTTGGGGTTACTGGTTTATACTGGTTTTGGAGTTTGGGGTTACTGGTTTGTACTGGGAGGGACTGGGGAGGGGAACTGGGAGGAGTTTAGGTTACTGGTTTTATACTGGTTTGGGTTCTGGGGTTACTGGTTTGTACTGGGAGGGACTGGGAGGCGGTAAAAAAGTTTAGGGTTACTGGTTTTGTACTGGGAGGGACTGGGAGGGGTGGAGAAAGGAGGGTTTGGGGTTACTGGTTTGTACTGGTTTTGGGTTCTGGGGTTACTGGTTTGTACTGGGGGAGGATAAAAGGAGATTTGAGTTACTGGTTTATACTGGGAGGGACTGGGGGCAGTAAAAAGAGGGTTTGGGGTTACTGGTTTGTACTGGTAGTTTGGGGTTTGGGGTTACTGGGAGGGGTTTGGGGTTACTGGTTTTGTACTGGTTTGAATTCTGGGGTTACTGGGAAGAAGGATAAAAAAAGGAGATTTGGGGTTACTGGTTTATACTGGGAGGGACTGGGAGGGGGTGGAAAGGGGGTTTGGGGTTACTGGTTTGTACTGGTTTGGGGTTTAGGGTTACTGAGTTTGTACTGGGAGGGACTGGAGGGATTTTGGGGTTGCTGGTTTGTACTGGGAGGGACTGGGAGGGGAACTGGGAGGGGTTTGGGGTTACTGGTTTGTACTGGTTTGGGATTTTTGGGGGTTAGTGGTTTATACTGGGAGGGACTGGGGAGGTAACTGGGAGGGTGTTTGGGGTTACTGGTTTGTACTGGTTTGAATTCTGGGGTTACTGGGAAGGATAAGGAGATTTGGGGTTACTGGTTTATACTGGGAGGGACTGGGAGGGATTTTGGGATTACGGGTTTTATACTGGGAGGGACTGGGAGGCGGTAAAAAGGGGGGTTTGGGGTTACTGGTTTGTACTGGTTTGGGTTCTGGGGTTACTGGTTTGTACTGGGGGAGGATAAAAGGAGATTTGGGGTTACTGGTTTATACTGGGAGAGACTGGGAGGGGATTTTTGGGGTTGCTGGTTTATACTGGGAGGGACTGGGAGGGAACTGGGAGGGGTGGAAAGGGGGTTTGGGGTTACTGGTTTGTACTGGTTTGGGTTCTGGGGTTACTGGTTTTGTACTGGGAGGGACTGGGAGGGGTGGAAAAAGGGGTCTTGGGGTTACTGGTTTGTACTGGGAGGGACTGGGAGAGGGAACTGGGAGGGGGTTTTGGTGTTACTGGTTTATACTGGGAGGGACTGGGGAAGGGTTTTGGGGTTACTGGTTTGTACTGGCTTGGGGTTTGGGGTTACTGGGAGGGAGTTTGGGGTTACTGGTTTATACTGGTTTTGAGTTCTGGGGTTACTGGGAAGGATAAAAAGGAGATTTGGGGTTACTGGTTTATACTGGGAGGGACTGGGAGGGGCGGAAAGGGGGGTTTGGGGTTACTGGTTTGTACTGGTTTCTGGGGTTTGGGGGTTACTGGGAGGGGGTTTGGGGTTACTGGTTTGTACTGGGAGGGACTGGGAGGGGTGGAAAGGGGGTTTGGGGTTACTGGTTTGTACTGGGAGGGACTGGGAGGGGATTTTGGGCTTACTGGTTTATACTGGGAAGGACTGGGAGGGAACTAGGAGGGGTTTGGGGTTACTGGTTTGTACTGGTTTGGGGTTTGGGGTTACTGGGAAGGATAAAAAGGAGATTTGGGGTTACTGGTTTGTACTGGGAGGGACTGGGAGGGGATTTTGGGGTTACTGGTTTATACTGGTTTGGAGTTTGGGGTTACTGGTTTGTACTGGGAGGGACTGGGAGGGAACTGGGAGGGGTTTGGGGTTACTGGTTTATACTGGTTTGGGTTCTGGGGTTACTGGTTTGTACTGGGAGGGACTGGGAGCGGTAAAAGGGGGTTTGGGGTTACTGGTTTGTACTATGGGAGGGACTGGGAGAGCGGAAAGGGGGTTTGGGGTTACTGGTTTTGTACTGGGAGGGACTGGGAGGGGATTTTGGGGTTACTGGTTTTGTACTGGGAGGGACTGGGAGGGGGTGGAAAGGGGGGTTTTGGGGTTACTGGTTTGTACTGGGAGGGACTGGGAGGGGATTTTGGGGTTACTGGTTTGTACTGGGAGGGACTGGGAGGGGATTTTGGGGTTACTGGTTTGTACTGGGAGGGACTGGGAGGGGGTGGGGTTACTGGTTTGTACTGGGAGGGACTTAGGAGAACTAGGGAGGGGTTTGGGGTTACTGGTTTGTACTGGTTTCTGGGAGTGAGGGTTTGGGGTTACTGGTTTGTACTGGGAGGAACTGGGGGTTTTGGGGTTACTGGTTTGTACTGCTGGGTTTACTGGGAGGAACTGGGAGAAGGGTTTGGGGTTACTGGTTTGTACTGGTCTGTACTGGTTTGGGGACGGATAAGTTGGGGTTACTGGTTTGTACTGGTTGTTACTGGTTTGTACTGGGGAGTTGTGGGTACTGGTTGTTACTGGTTTGTACTGGTTTGTACTGGGTTACTGGTTTGTACTGGTTGTTACTGGTTTGTACTGGTTGTACTGTGACTGGTTGTGTACTGGGTTTGTTACTGGTTTGTACTGGTTTTGCACTGGTTGTTACTGGTTTGTACTGGTTTACTGGGTAGGGTTCAGGGTTACTGGTTTGTACTCGGGTTTGTACTGGTTTGTACTGGTTGTTACTGGTTTGGTACTGGTTTGTATTGGTTTGGGGTTCAGGGTCACTGGTTTTGTACTGGTTGTTACTGGTTTTGTACTGGTTGTATTGGTTTGTGCTAGGACATGGGCTTGTTACTGGTTTGTACTGGTTTGTACTGGTTTAGGGTTCGGGTTACTGGTTTTGTACCGGGTGTGGTACTGGTTGTTACTGGTTTGTACTGGTTTGTACTGGTGCTGTACTGGTTTATACTGGTTTGTACTGGTTTGTACTGGTTTGTGCTAGTCTCTACTGGTTTATACTGGTTTGTACTGGTCTGTACTGGTTCGGGGTTACTGGTTTGTACTGGTTGTTACTGGTCTGTACTGGTTTGTACTGGTTGTTACTGGTTTGTACTGGTTGTAACTGGTTTTACTGGTTTGTACTGGGTTTTAGGGTTCCGGGTTACTGGTTTTTGTACCTGGTTGTTACTGGTTTGTACTGGTCTGTACTGGTTTATACTGGTTTGTACTGGTTTGTACTGGTTGTTACTGGTTTGTACTGGTGTCGTTACTGGTTTGTACTGGTTTGTACTGGTTAGGTGGTCCAGGTTACTGGTTTGTACTGGTCTGTACTGGTTTATACTGGTTTGTACTGGTTGTTACTGGTTTGTACCTGGTTTTATACTGGTTTGTACTGGGCTTATGTACTCGGTTTGTACTGGTTGTTACCGGTTTGTACTAGGTTTGTACTGGTTACTGGTTTGTACTCGGGTTTGTACTGGTTTGTACTGGTTTAAGGTTCGGGTTACTGGTTGTTACTGGTTGTTACTGGTTTGTACTGGTTTATACTGGTTTGTACTGGTTGCTACTGGTTTGTACTGGTTGTTACTGGTCTGTACTGGTTGTTACTGGTTTTTACTGGTTTGTACTGGTTTGTACTGGTTTAGGGTTCGGGTTACTGGTTTGCACTGGTTGTTACTGGTTTGTACTGGTTTGTACTGGTCTGTACTGGTTTCGGGGTTACTGGTTTGTACTGGTTGTTACTGGTTTGTACTGGTTTGTACTGGTCTGTACTGGTTCGGGGTTACTGGTTTGTACTGGTTGTTACTGGTTTGTACTGGTTTGTACTGGTCTGTACTGGTTCGGGTTACTGGTTTGTACTGGTTTAAGGCTCGGTTACTGGTTTTGTACTGGTTGTGTCACTACTGGTTTGTTACTGGTTTGTACTGGTCTTTAGTACTGGTCTGTACTGGTTTATACTGGTTTATACTGGTCTGTACTGGTCTGTACTGGTTTGTACTGGTCTGTACTGGTCTGTACTCTGGTTCCTAAGGGGTTGCTGGGATGAAATCCGCTTTAGTTCGGGGGTTGGGGGTGGGGGAGGGGCCGGACTTTGCCCTTCCGGGGTGGGGGAGGGGCCGCGCGATCCATTTTAGGTGGGGGGAGAGGCGGGATTGTGAGTTTAGCCACTTTTGGGGGTGAGGGGCGGGCTTTAGCTCATTTTGGGGGTGGGGAGGGGCCAAATTTGGCTCCTTTTTTAGGTGGGGAGGGGCGATTTCTCTCCTTTTTGGGGTGGGGGAGGGGCCAAATTTTGGCCTTTTCGGGGGTGGGGAGGGGGCGAATGCCCTTTTTGGGGGTGGGGAGAGGGCGGGTTTGGGTCTTTTTAAGGTGGGGGAGGGGCAGGTTGGGCGCCATTTTGGGGGGTGGGGAGGGGCCAAATTCGGCTCGTTTTTTGAGTGGGGAGGGGGCAAACTTAGCTCATTTTTGGGGGGGTGGGGGAGGGGCCAAATGTCGGTCTTTTTTTGAGTGGGGGGAGGGGGCGATTTTGGGTCATTTTTAGGGGCGTTTTTGGGGGTGGGGAGGGTCACATTTAGCTCATTTTGGGGGGTGGGGGAGGGGCCAAATTTGGGTCTTTTTTTTTTAAGGTGGGGGGGAGGGGCGAATCCCTCTCCTTTCTGGGGTGGGGAGGGGCCAAATTTTGGCCTTTTTCGGGGGGGGGTGGGGGAGGGGCGGGCTCAGCTCCATTTTTGGGTGGGGGGAGGGCGGCCCCGCCTCCTGTTTTTTTGTTTTTTGTTTTCTCTCTTTCTCTTTCTTTTTTGGGGTGGGGTGGGGGAGGGCGGCTCCGCCTCCTTTTTTTTTGTTTTTTTTGTTTTTGTTTTTTCCTCTTTTTGGGTGGGGTGGGGGAGGGCGGCTCCGCCTCCTTTTTAGTTTTTGGGGGTTTTTCTCTTTTGCGGGTGGGGTGGGAGCCCTGCGTCTGCCCTCGCCTCACCTGCCCTGGCCCTCCCCCCAGGTGGCGCAGCTGCTGCTCGGGGGCGCTCCAGGTCGGCCTCGGGGGAGGCTGCTCGCCGCGCTCGAGGACCCGCTGGGGGCGCAACTGGGAGCGCCGCTGGGGGGCGGGGCGGCAGTGAGACTGGGAGCGACTGGGAGGGACTGGGAGGGACTGGGAGGGACTGGGAGGAAATGGGAGGGACTGGGAGGGACTGGGAGGGAAATGGGAGAGACTGGGAGGGACTGGGAGGGACTGGGATTAAACTGGGAGGGACTAGAATTAAACTGGGAGGGACTGGGGAGGGACTGGGAGGCTGGGGAGGACTGGGAGGAGGGGATTGGGAGGAGTTGGGAGGGGATTGGGAGGGACTGGGAGGGAAATGGGAGGGACGCTGGGATACTGGGAGGAGGGACTGGGAGGGATGGGAGCGACTGGGAGGACTGGGAGGGACTGGGAGGGAAATGGGAGTGACTGGGAGGGACTGGGAGGCGACTGGGAGGGGACTGGGAGGAGTGCTAGGAGGAGGGAATGGGAGGGACTGGGAGGGGAATGGGAGGGACTGGGATGGACTAGGGATTAGACTAGGATGGAACTGGGAGGGACTGGGAGTGACTGGGAGCGACTGGGGCGACTGGGAGGGACTGGGAGGGAACTGGAAGGGACTGGGATTAAACTGGGAGGGACTGGGAGGCGACTGGGAGGGACTGGGATTAAACTGGGATGGACTAGGATTAAACTGGGATGGAACTGGGAGGGGACTGGGAGGGACTGGGAGCCGACTGGGAGGGGAATGGGAAAGGGACCGGAGGGATTGGGAAGGACTGGGATGGACTGGGATTAAACTGGGAGGGACTGGGAGGGACTGGGATACACTGGGATTAAACTGGGATGGACTGGGATGGACTGGGATGGACTGGGAGGGGACTGGGATGGACTGGGAGGGACTGGGATTAAACTGGGAGGACTGGGAGGGACTGGGAGGGACTGGGAGGGAAGGTCACTCAGGAGTCACTCAGGGTCACTCACTGGTCACTCACTGGTCACTCAGGGGTCACCACTGGTCACCAGGGGTCACTCAGGGTCACTCACTGGTCACTCACTGGTCACTCAGGGTCACTCACCGGTTACTCACTGGTCACTCACTGGTCACTCAGGGTGACT
Organism: Luscinia megarhynchos; assembly: GCA_034336665.1. Lineage (NCBI taxonomy): Eukaryota > Metazoa > Chordata > Aves > Passeriformes > Muscicapidae > Luscinia > Luscinia megarhynchos. The sequence continues at coordinate 6,827 of JAPFBE010000066.1, read as the reverse complement.
CACTGGTCACTCACTGGTCACTCACTAGGGTCACTCACCGGTTACCACTGGTCACCAGGTCACTCAGGGTCACTCACTGGTCACTCACTGGTCACCAGGGTCACTCACTGGTCACTCACTGGTCACTCAGGGTCACTCAGGGTCACTCACTGGTCACTCAGGGGTCACTCAGGGTCACTCTGGTCACTCAGGGGTCACTCAGTGGTCACTCAGTGGTCACTCAGGGTCACTCACTGGTCACTCAGGGTCACTCACTGGTCACTCAGGGTCACTCACTGGTCACTCACTGGTCACTCAGGGTCACTCGGGTCACTGGTCACTCAGGGGTCACTCAGTCACTCACCCTGGTCACTCAGTGGTCACTCAGGGTCACTCACTGGTCACTCAGGGTCACTCACTAGGGTCACTCACTGGTCACTCAGGGGTCCCACGGTCACTCACTGGTCACTCAGGGTCACTCACTGGTCACTCGGGGTCACTCAGGGGTCACTCACTGGGGTCACTCAGGTCACTCGGGTCACCCGGTCACCAGGGTCACTCACTCGGGTCACTCAGGGGTCACTCACTGGTCACTCAGGGTCACCACTCACTGGGTCACTCAGGGTCACTCAGGGTCACTCAGCTGGTCACTCACTGGTCTCACTCAGGGTCACTCACTGGTCACTCACTGGTCACTCACTGGTCACTCACCAGTGCGTCACAGTCACTCACTGGTCACTCTACAGCTGCTGGTGGCCGAGTGTGCCAGTGGCGATGACAGAGGTCCCTCGGCAGGGAGGGTGAGTGGTGACACGTGGCCATCGTGGGGGTCACTCGTGGTCCTCGAGTGACCTCGGGGGTCCCTCAGGGTCACTCAGAGGTCACGCAGGGGTCACTCAGGGGTCACTCGGGGTCACTCGGGATCACTGTCATTGGTCACTCAGGGGTCACTCAGGTGTCACACACTGGTCACTCACTGGTCACTCACTGGTCATTGGTCACCACTGGTCACTCAGTGGTCACTCGCATGGTCACCTGAGTCACCAGGTTCGCTGGTCGCTGGCTACTGGCGATCACTCTGCCCTGTGGTCTCTCAGTGGTCAGTGGTCACTCACTCGTCACTCATCAGTCAGCGGTCACCAGTGGTCATTTAGTGGTCACTCACTGGTCACTGGTCACTCAGCGGTCACTCAGTGGTCACTGGTCACTCAGTGGTCACTCACTGGTCACTCAGTGGTCACTGATCAGTCGGTGGTCACTCACTGGTCACTCACTGGTCACTCACTGGTCACTCTCTGGTCACTCACTGGTCAGTGGTCACTCAGGCCCGGGCGGCGCTGGCTCTGGCCATCGTGGCGTCCGTCGTGTCCTCAGTGACTCGGTGGTCACTCAGCGGTCACTCTGATCACTCAGTGGTCACTCAGTGGTTGGTCAGCGGTCACTCACTGGTCAGTCAGTGGTCACTCACTGGTCAGTGGTCACTCAGTGGTCACTCAGTGGTCACTCAGTGGTCACTCACTGATCACTCAGTGGTCACTCAGTGGTCACTCAGTGGTCACTCTGGTCACTTCAGGCCCGCTGCATCTGGTCTGGCCATCGTATGTAGTCCGTCGCGGTCCTCAGTGACTCGGTGGTCACTCACTGGTCACTGATCACTCAGTGGTCACTCTGGTCACTCAGTGGTCACTCTGGTCACTCACTGGTCACTCTGGTCACTCAGGCCCGCTGGCGCTGGCTCCCAGCCATCGTATTTTGCAGGCGCTCTCAGTGACCTCAGGTGGTCCTCAGTGGTCACTCAGTGGTCACTCAGTGGTCACTCAGTGGTCACTCGGTCACTCACTGGTCACCAGTGGTCACTCTAGTCACTGCTAGGCTGTGGCTCTGGCCATCGGAAGCTCCCGCCGTGTCCTTCCTGGCTGGGGCTGCAGCTCCTGCTCCTCCCCACAGCTGCCCCCTGGTGCCACGGGGCAGCCGGAGTCATAGGTCAGGAGGTCACCAGGGTCACTCGGGGTCACTCAGGGTCACTGTGGTCACTCAGGGTCACTCAGGGGTCACTCAAGGGTCACTCAGAGATCACCAGGGTCACTCGGGGTCACTGTGGTCACTCAGGGGTCACTTGGGGTCACTGTGGTCACTCAGGGGTCACTTGCACCGCGTCACTATGGTCACTCAGGTCACTCAGGTCAGGTTACTTGGTCACCAGGGGTCACTCAGGGTCACTCAGAGTCACCAGGGTCACTCAGGGTCACCGTCAGGACGTCACTCAGGGTCAGTTATTGGTCACTCGGGGGTCAGTTATTGGTTCAGTATTGATCACCAGTCACTCGGGGTCAGTTATTGGTCAGCATGGTCACTCAGGGTCAGTTATTGGTCAGTTATTGGTCAGTTATTGGTCACTCAGGGGTCAGTTATGGGTCAGTTATTGGTCATATCCTCAGGCTCATATTATCGACCAGGGTCAGTAGTGTCAGTTATTGGTCACTCAGGGTCAGTAGCCTGGGTCAGTTATTGGTCACTCAGGGTCCTCAGTCACTATTGGTCAGTTATTAGTCACCGGGTAGGGGTCAGTTATTGGTCACTCGGGGTCATATGGTCACTCAGGGTCAGTTAGTCATCACCTGGGGTCAGTTATTGGTCACTCAGGGTCACTCAGGGTCACTCAGGGTCAGTTATTGGTCACTCGGGGTCACTCAGGGGTCACTCGGGGGTCAGTTATTGGTCACTCAGGGTCACTCTGGGTCAGTTATGGGTCACTCAGGGTCACTCAGGGTCACTCAGGGGTCAGCATATTGGTCACTCAGGGTCAGTCATTATTGGTCACCAGGGGTCAGTAATAGGTCAGTTATTGGTCACTCAGGGTCACTCTGGGTCACTCAGGGTCAGTTATTGGTCACTCAGGGTCACTCAGGGTCAGTTATTGGTCACTCGGGGTCACTCAGGGTCAGTTATTGGTCACTCGGGGGTCACTCAGGGTCAGTTATTAGTCACTCGGGGTCACTCAGGGTCAGTTATTGGTCACTCGGGGTCACTCAGGGTCACTCAGGGTCAGTTATTGGTCACTCAGGGGTCACTCAGGGTCACTCAGGGTCAGTTATTGGTCACTCTTGGGGTCAGTTATTGGTCACTCGGGGAGTCACTAACAATAGTCACTCAGTCAGTTATTGGTCACCTCAAGGTCACTCAGGGTCCAGTTATTGGTCACTCAGGGTCGGGTTACTCAGGGTCAGTTATTGGTCACCAGGTCACTAGGTCGTCAGTTATTGGTCACCAGGGTCACTCAGGGTCACCAGGGTCAGCTACTGTCGGGGTCAGTTATTGGTCACTCGGGGTCAGTTATTGGTCAGTTATTGGTCAGTTATTGGTCACTCAGGGTCAGTTATTGGTCACTCGGGGTCACTCGGGGTCAGTTATTGGTCACTCCAGGGTCAGTAATGGGTCAGTTATTGGTCACCGGGTGTCATTAGGGTCACTCAGGGTCAGTTATTGGTCACTCAGGGTCACTCAGGATCAGTTATTGGTCACTCGGGGTCACTCACTAGGGGTCACTCGGGGTCACTCGGGGTCACTCAGTCGTCCGAGTCATCTTGGGTCAATTTTGGTTCAATTTTGGGTCAATTTCGGGTCAATTTCTCGGTCATTCTCAACCATTTCGGTCAATTTGGGATCAATTCCGGGTCCGCCCGGATCAAATTTTGGGTCGCATTTCGGCTCCGTTATGACGTCATTTCCCGCCCTTTTTAAGCCCGCTTTTCCCGCCACCAGGGGTGCTGCTGGGCACGCACGTGCTGCAGGTGACGTCATCGCTGGCGGGGGCGGTGCTGGCTGTGATTGGCTGCGGCGGCCACCGGGCGCGGCCGAGGGCGGGGCCAGCGGTGAGTGACAGGAGGAGGGGGCGTGGTTTAGCCAGCGCTGCCTTATATGGGCATTGGGGGCGGGGTTTGGGGCGTGGCCCGGGCTGACCACGCCCCGCCCCCTCCCCAGCCCGTGGTGATTTACCAGACCGCGCTGCCCGCGCAGGGGGCGGGGCCGGCCGAGGCCACGCCCCCGGCCCGCAGTGAGAGCCACCCAGCGAGAGGCGCGCTGCCCGGGCCTCTTCGCCTCCTCGGATTGGCTGGGCCGGGCGTGACGTCATGCGGGGGGAAAAATGGGGAAAATCGGGGAAAAATAAAATAAAATAAAAAAACTTTCTCGACCCCTCCCCCACCCTCGCCCCTTCCACAATTCCAAAAAATCCCTCAAAACTATTTCCCAGGTCAGGGTGGGGGGAGGGGCGTGAAATCCCCATTGATTTTGCCCCTCTCCCATCCCCCAAAAACCAAAAATTTTCCGGTCAGGGTGGGGAGGGGCGGGAAATCCCCCTTTTCATTCTGCCCTCCCCACCCCTTTATCCCAAATTTTTGGGGGAATTTTTGGGAGTGGGGAGGGGCGTGGGAAATCTCCTCATTATTTCTGCCCCTCCCCACCTCTCTCCAAAAAGGAAAATTCCCTCAAAATTTCCTGATTAAGGGTGGGGAGCGCGGGAAATTCTTTTATTCTCTCCCTCCCCCACCCCTTTATCCCAAATTTTTGGGGATTTTTCTCTTGAAGGGTGGGGAGGGGCGCGGAAATCTCATCGATTTCGCCCCTCCCACACTCCAAAAAGAGAAAAATTTCCCACTTGCTGGATTAAGGGTGGGGAGGGAGGGAAATTCCCTTTTATCTCTGCCCTGCACTCCTCCCTCTCCATCCCAAATTTTTGGGATGCTTGGAGGGTGAGCGCGGGAAATCTCATCGATTTTCCTGCCCCTGCCTCTCCTCTCAAAAATAAAAATAATCCCAAAAAATTCCCAGGGTCGAGGTGGGGGAGGGCGCGGGAAATATTTCTGCTCCTCCCCCACCCCCTTACCCCAAATTTTTTGGTGGGATTTTTTGGGGAGGGTGGGAGGGCGCGGGAAATCACTGACATCTCTTGCCCCTCCCACCTCAAAAATAAAAACCCCCAAAATTTCTTCGGGATTACAGGGTGAGCACTAGCGAGGGAGTCTCTTTGAGGCCCCTCCCCCACCCCTTCATCCCAAATTTCTGTGGGATTTTTCTTTGGAAGGGTGAGCGCGCGCGTGAAATTCCTCCCCTCATCGATTTCTGCTCCTCCCCACCCCCTCAAAAGAGAAAAAATTCAAAAATTTCCTGATTATGGGTGGGGGAGGGGCGGAGAAATCCCCTTTTTTCAAGCCCTGCCCCTCCCCCACTCTTCATCCCAAATTTTTTGGGGAACTTTTTGGGAGGGTGGGAGGTGTGTGGAAAATCCCCCTCATTAATTTCTGCTCCCTCCCCCACAAAAATAAAACCCACGTACCACGGGTCAGGGTGAGGGCTGGGAAAACTCCCCTCTCCTATTTCTCCCCACCCCCTTTAATCCCAAATTTTTGGGGTGGGAGGGTGCGCAGGAAATCTCATTGATTTTGCCCTCCCACCCCTCCAAAAATAAAAACCCCAAAATCTTGCAGGTCAGGGTGGGGAGGGGGCGTGAGAAATTCTCTCTCTCCTAATTCTTTTCCTCCCCACCCCTTTATCCCACCTAATCTTTGGGGGTGGGGGAGGGGCGCCGCCCAGGAGGTGAGGGCGCAGTGCGCGCGCGACCAGTGAAACGCCGAAATCTCCTCCAGAGCCGCGTCCTCGCCCCTCCCCACCCTCCGGAGCCAAGCCTCGTGTGAATTCTTTTGGGGATTTTTTGGGAATTTTTTTGTGTGATTAACCTGCCCCTCCCCCACGCACTCTCAACTGGCTGGAAATTTTGGGAATTTCTGGGGGGAGGAGAGAGAAGAATCTGAGAGGTGCAGGTGAGAGTGGGGGAGGGCGGGCTGACCCTGGGGTGAATCCTTGAGATCTGACACCCTTTGGGAATCTTTGGGAAACCTTTTGGGGCGATTTGGGAACATTTGGGAAACCTTGGGGACAAATTCTGAGTATCCCTTGTGCAGAGATCTGGACACCTTTGGAAATCCTCGACTTTGAGTAACCTTTGGGAAATCTTTGGGGATTTGCACCTAGCATCCTTTGGGTGAAAATCTTTTGGGGAGGATTCTGAGGATCTTTCGAACCTTTGGGAGACTCTTGGGGAAATCCTTTGGAGAACCTTTGGGGAGACTTTGAGAACCTTTTGGGGATCACTCTGGGGATCGATCTGGGGATCACCTTTGGGGATCTTTGGGATTTCGTGAATTTTTGGGAAATTCTTGGGAAACCTTTTGGGATCGATTTGAAGAATCCTCTTTTGGGGAAATCTTTGGGGACCATTGGACATTTTGAAATTTCGAGATTTCGCAATCCTTTGAACCTTTGGAGAAATCTCTAAAGTGGATTTGGGGACACCTTGGGAATCTTTGGGGCAATTTTGGGAAATTTCTTTTAGGGAAATTTTGGGGACAGTTTGAGAATCCCTTTGGGACATTTTGGGAAATTCTTCTTGGGGATTCTGGGGAATATCTGGGGAAACTTTTGGGACAATTAGAGAATTTGTGGGAGATTCTGGACACCTGTGGAAATTTTCGGACACCTGGAGAATCCCTTTGTGAAAATTTTGGGATTTTAGCAATTGGGAATTTTTGGGGACCTTTTGGGAGGATCTTTGGAGGATTTTGGGAAATTTTCAGACACTTGGGTGGAAATTTTGAGAATTTTCGGATTATTTTGGGGGTTTGGGACATTTTGGATAATTTTCGGAGGGAAAATTTTGGGATCGCCTGGGGACTTAACTTGAGACTTTTGGGAACATTTTGGGGAAATTTTGGGGAATTTTAGGGAAATTTCTGTGGATCGACTCTGAGAATTTTGACATTTTGAGACATTTTGGGGAAATTCTCGGGCAT
>JAPFBE010000658.1:32500-34796 GCA_034336665.1 Luscinia megarhynchos | reverse complement strand
TGCCGGCGGACACCAGGTCTACCCCCTTGCTGGGAATGCCGGCGGACACCAGGTCTACCCCGCTGGCTGGGTAGACCTGGTGTCCTCGGAAGTGCGCTAAGGGGTCGCTGTTTTCGGCTGCCTCCGGCTGCCTCATCGTAGGAGGCGGCGTGCTCCGCTGCGCCACCCCGGTCACCTAGGCTTCGTTCTCTTGTGCTCGTCGGCCGCCTGGGCCCCGCTTGTCCGTATTATGGGAGACGAGGTTACGGGCCGTCTCCCCGCAGGCTGTGCGGTGCCTGTGTCCGTAGGCGGAAAAGGGCGGCCGCGCGGGGCGGTCGTGCCGGCTCAGGAACCGTACCGCCAATGCACGGCAAGGACTCTCCCGGGGCTTTGTCCGGCATTCCCGTACCACCCAGTGTACTAGGACAGGTGGAAGCGAGGCGAGCTGCTCCCCGGCCCGGGCCAGGCGAGGCGGGGAGACCCGAGAGAAGCGAGAGCGAAGCCGCGAGCGCGTGTCCCGCTCCGGCCCGGCTGCTGCCGGCTTCGCGAAAAGCGGGCGATGCGAGCTGTGCTCCCCGGCCCAGGCCAGGTGAGGCGGGGAGACCCGAGAGAAGCGAGAGCGAAGCCGCGAGCGCGTGTCCCGCTCCGGCCCGGCTGCTGCCGGTTTCGCGAAAAGCGGGCGATGCGAGCTGTGCTCCCCGGCCCAGGCCAGGTGAGGCGGGGAGACCCGAGAGAAGCGAGAGCGAAGCCGCGAGCGCGTGTCCCGCTCCGGCCCGGCTGCTGCCGGTTTCGCGAAAAGCGGGCGATGCGAGCTGTGCTCCCCGGCCCAGGCCAGGTGAGGCGGGGAGACCCGAGAGAAGCGAGAGCGAAGCCGCGAGCGCGTGTCCCGCTCCGGCCCGGCTGCTGCCGGCTTCGCGAAAAGCGGGCGATGCGAGCTGTGCTCCCCGGCCCAGGCCAGGTGAGGCGGGGAGACCCGAGAGAAGCGAGAGCGAAGCCGCGAGCGCGTGTCCCGCTCCGGCCCGGCTGCTGCCGGTTTCGCGAAAAGCGAGCGATGCGAGCTGTGCTCCCCGGCCCAGGCCAGGTGAGGCGGGGAGACCCGAGAGAAGCGAGAGCGAAGCCCGCGAGCGCGTGTCCCGCTCCGGCCCGGCTGCTGCCGGTTTCGCGAAAAGCAGGCGATGCGAGCTGTGCTCCCCGGCCCAGGCCAGGTGAGGCGGGGAGACCCGAGAGAAGCGAGAGCGAAGCCGCGAGCGCGTGTCCCGCTCCGGCCCGGCTGCTGCCGGCTTCGCGAAAAGCGAGCGATGCGAGCTGTGCTCCCCGGCCCAGGCCAGGTGAGGCGGGGAGACCCGAGAGAAGCGAGATCCAAGCCGCGAGCGCGTGTCCCGCTCCGGCCCGGCTGCTGCCGGTTTCGCGAGAAGGGGGAGCCGGGTGCCCGCTCGCTCCTCCGGCGACGGTGGCGGGCGAGGCGGCGGCGCCTCGTCCTTTTTCCGCCCGGCCTTAAGCCGGGGCCGGCCCGCTCTGGCGGGTGCGGCGTTCTTCGGCTGCCGGTCCGGTGCGCTTTTACCGGCAGCCGGGGCTGGACGCGGCCGGGGTTGCGTTGAGCCTGCCGAGTGGTAGGTTCCCCGGCCCCTTCCCCGAGAGCTCCCCCGAGAGCACGGCTCGCTCGGCCTCGTTCCCCGCTCCCGACCCGTCTTGCCCAGAGAGAGCGTCCGCCTGGGAAGGGTTCGCGGGGGCGTGCCGGTGGGGCATCCGGCCTCGCCTCGGCTCGCCCAAGGTGGGGGCTCGGTGACGGGAGTCGCCCCGTGGAGTTTTGCCGGCCGGGGTTGGCGGCACCCCTTCCCCGCCGTGCCTCGTTGAAAGCATGGTTCCCCCTTCCTCGGCCCTAAGCCGGGGACCCGCGTAGCGGGCGGAGTGTTCATTTTAGCGGTGGCGGCCGGCCGCGGTGGCCGGCTGCGCCGTAGAGCGGGCCGGAACGCGACAGAGAAGCGAGAGAGAAAAGCCCCCGGCGATGTGGGGGGCGAGGCGGCGGCGCCTCGCCCCATCTCCCTCCTCGGCTGGTGCGATCCGAGCCACCGTGGCCGGGCGGCGTGTGGGGTCTGGCCTGCTGCCCCGGTTGCGGTGGGCTGCCCGGCGGGCTGGGTTGCGAACGGCTCTGCTTTTTCAGGCGTGGCGGAGTGTGGGGGCCGCCCGGCCTTTTCCCTTCTTTTTCTCACGCGGCCTTAAGCCGCGGCACCGAGAAGCGCGCTGACGACGAAAGGGTCGCGGGCCACGAGAAGCGAAGGCCCAGAGAGACGCTGTGTGCTGGCGAGAGAGACCGAGA
>JAPFBE010000658.1:15000-20000 GCA_034336665.1 Luscinia megarhynchos | reverse complement strand
TGCCGCCGGACACCAGGTCTACCCCTTAAGCGGGAATGCAGGCGGACACCAGGTCTACCCCTTAATCGCGAATGCAGGCGGACACCAGGTCTACCCCTTAAGCGGGAATGCCGGCGGACACCAGGTCTACCCCTTAAGCGGGAATGCAGGCGGACACCAGGTCTACCCCTTAATCGCGAATGCAGGCGGACACCAGGTCTACCCCTTAAGCGGGAATGCCGGCGGACACCAGGTCTACCCCTTAATCGCGAATGCCGGCGGACACCAGGTCTACCCCTTAAGCGGGAATGCCGGCGGACACCAGGTCTACCCCTTAAGCGGGAATGCAGGCGGACACCAGGTCTACCCCTTAATCGCGAATGCAGGCGGACACCAGGTCTACCCCTTAAGCGGGAATGCCGGCGACACCAGGTCTACCCCTTAACGCGAATGCCGGCGGACACCAGGTCTACCCCTTAAGCGGGAATGCCGGCGGACACCAGGTCTACCCCTTAAGCGGGAATGCCGGCGGACACCAGGTCTACCCCTTAAGCGGGAATGCAGGCGGACACCAGGTCTACCCCTTAATCGCGAATGCAGGCGGACACCAGGTCTACCCCTTTAAGCGGGAATGCCGGCGGACACCAGGTCTACCCCTTGCCGGAATGCAGGCGGACACCAGGTCTACCCCTTAACGCGAATGCCGGCGGACACCAGGTCTACCCCTTAAGCGGGAATGCCGGGCGGACACCAGGTCTACCCCTTAACGCGAATGCCGGCGGACACCAGGTCTACCCCTTAAGCGGGAATGCCGGCGGACACCAGGTCTACCCCTTAACGCGAATGCAGGCGGACACCAGGTCTACCCCTTAACGCGGGAATGCCGGCGGACACCAGGTCTACCCCTTAAGCGGGAATGCCGGCGGACACCAGGTCTACCCCTTAACGCGAATGCCGGCGGACACCAGGTCTACCCCTTTAAGCGGGAATGCCGGGCGGACACCAGGTCTACCCCTTAATCGCGAATGCCGGCGGACACCAGGTCTACCCCTTAAGCGGGAATGCCGGCGGACACCAGGTCTACCCCTTAACGCGAATGCCGGCGGACACCAGGTCTACCCCTTAAGCGGGAATGCAGGCGGACACCAGGTCTACCCCTTAACGCGGGAATGCCGGCGGACACCAGGTCTACCCCTTAAGCGGGAATGCCGGCGGACACCAGGTCTACCCCTTAACGCGAATGCCGGCGGACACCAGGTCTACCCCTTAAGCGGGAATGCCGGGCGACACCAGGTCTACCCCTTAACGCGAATGCAGGCGGACACCAGGTCTACCCCCTTAAGCGGGAATGCCGGCGGACACCAGGTCTACCCCCTTAAGCGGAATGCAGGCGGACACCAGGTCTACCCCTTAATCGCGAATGCCGGCGGACACCAGGTCTACCCCTTAAGCGGGAATGCCGGCGGACACCAGGTCTACCCCTTAATCGCGAATGCCGGCGGACACCAGGTCTACCCCTTAAGCGGGAATGCCGGCGGACACCAGGTCTACCCCTTAAGCGGGAATGCCGGCGGACACCAGGTCTACCCCTTAAGCGGGAATGCCGGCGGACACCAGGTCTACCCCTTAAGCGGGAATGCAGGCGGACACCAGGTCTACCCCTTGCCGGAATGCCGGCGGACACCAGGTCTACCCCTTAACGCGAATGCCGGCGGACACCAGGTCTACCCCTTAAGCGGGAATGCCGGCGGACACCAGGTCTACCCCTTAACGCGAATGCAGGCGGACACCAGGTCTACCCCTTAACGCGAATGCCAGGCGGACACCAGGTCTACCCCTTGCCGGAATGCCGGCGGACACCAGGTCTACCCCTTAACGCGAATGCCGGCGGACACCAGGTCTACCCCTTTAACGCGGGAATGCAGGGCGACACCAGGTCTACCCCTTAAGCGGGAATGCCGGCGGACACCAGGTCTACCCCTTAATCGCGAATGCAGGCGGACACCAGGTCTACCCCTTAAGCGGGAATGCCGGCGGACACCAGGTCTACCCCTTGCTGGAATGCCGGCGGACACCAGGTCTACCCCTTAATCGCGAATGCAGGCGGACACCAGGTCTACCCCCTTAAGCGGGAATGCATGGCGGACACCAGGTCTACCCCTTAATCGCCGGAATGCCAGGCGGACACCAGGTCTACCCCTTAAGCGGGAATGCAGGCGGACACCAGGTCTACCCCTTAAGCGGGAATGCCGGGCGGACACCAGGTCTACCCCTTGCCGGAATGCCGGCGGACACCAGGTCTACCCCTTAAGCGGGAATGCAGGCGGACACCAGGTCTACCCCTTAAGCGGGAATGCCGGCGGACACCAGGTCTACCCCTTAAGCGGGAATGCAGGCGGACACCAGGTCTACCCCTTAACGCGAATGCCGGCGGACACCAGGTCTACCCCTTAAGCGGGAATGCAGGCGGACACCAGGTCTACCCCTTAATCGCGAATGCAGGCGGACACCAGGTCTACCCCTTAAGCGGGAATGCCGGCGACACCAGGTCTACCCCTTGCTGGAATGCCGGCGGACACCAGGTCTACCCCCGCTGGCTGGGTAGACCTGGTGTCCCTCGAAGTGCGCTATGGGTCGTTGTTTTCGGCTGCCTCCGCTGCCTCATCGTAGGAGGCGGCGTGCTCCGCTGCGCCACCCCCGGTCACCTAGGCTTCGTTCTCTTGTGCTCGTCGGCCGCCTGGGCCCCGCTTTGTCCGTGATATGGGAGACGAGGTTACGGGCCGCCTCCCCCGCAGGCTGTGCGGTGCCTGTGTCCGTAGGGCGGAAAAGGGCGTACGTTGCTGGGCGGTCGTGGCCGCTCAGGAACCGCGACCGCCAATGCACGGCAAGGACTCTCCCGGGCTTTGTCCGGCATTCCCGCACCACCCAGTGTACTAGGACAGGTGGAAGCGAGGCGAAGCTGCTCCCCGGCCCGGCCAGGCGAGGCGGGGAGACCCGAGAAGCGAGAGCCGGCCGCTGAAGCTGCGGTTCCGGCCCGCCCGGCTGCTGCCGGCTTCGCGAAAAGCTGTGGCGATGCGAAGCTGTGCTCCCCGCCCAGGCCAGGTGAGGCGGGGAGACCCGAGAGAAGCGAGCCGGCCGCTGAGCGCGTCCCGGCCCCGCCCGGCTGCTGCCGGTTCTCGCGAAAGTGCCGGGCGATGCGAAGCTGTGCTCCCCGCCCAGGCCAGGTGAGGCGGGAGACCCGAGAAGCGAGAGCGGCGCCGCAGCTGTCCCGCCCCGCCCCGCTGCCGCCGGCTCGCAAAAGCTGGCGATGCGAAGCGTGCTCCCCGCCCAGGCCAGGTGAGGCGGGAGACCCGAGAAGCGAGCTGGCCGCGAGCTGGTCCCGGCCCCGCCCGGCTGCTGCCGGCTTCGCTACGGGTGCTGGCGATGCGAAGCTGTGCTCCCCCGCCCAGGCCAGGTGAGGCGGGGAGACCCGAGAGAAGCGAGAGCCGGCCGCGAGTTGCGTGTCCCGGCCCGGCCCGGCTGCTGCCGGCTTCGCTGAAAGTGCCGGGCGATGCGAAGCTGTGCTCCCCGCCCAGGCCAGGTGAGGCGGGAGACCCGAGAAGCGAGAGCCAAGCCGCTGAGCTGCGGTCCCGGCCCCGCCCGGCTGCTGCCGGTTTCGCGAAAAGCGAGCGATGCGAAGCTGTGCTCCCCCGCCCAGGCCAGGTGAGGCGGGAGACCCCGAGAGAAGCGAGAGCTGGCCGCGAGCTGCGGTCCTGCCCCGCCCCGGCTGCTGCCGGTTTCGCTAAAAGCAGGCGATGCGAAGCTGTGCTCCCCGCCCAGGCCAGGTGAGGCGGGGAGACCCGAGAGAAGCGAGAGCCGGCCGCTGAAGCGCGTGTCCCGCCCGCCCCGGCTGCTGCCGGCTTCGCTGAAAAGCGAAGCGATGCGAGCTGTGCTCCCCGCCCAGGCCAGGTGAGGCGGGGAGACCCGAGAGAAGCGAGATCCAAGCCGCGAGCGCGTTGTCCCGGCCCGCCCGCTGCTGCCGGTTTCGCGAGAAGGGGGAGCCGGGTGCCCGCCGCTTCCCTCCGGGCGACGGTGGCGGGCGAAGCGGCGGCGCCGTTCTTTTCCCGCCCGGCCTTTAAGCCGGGGCCGCCCGCTCTGGCGGGTGCGGCGTTCTTCGGCCGCCGGTCCGGTGCGCTTTTACCGGCAGTCGGGGCTGGACGCGGCCGGGGTTGCGTTGAGCCTGCCGAGTGGTAGGTTCCCCGCCCCTTCCCCCGAGAGCTTCCCCCGGAGAGCACGGCTCGCTTCGGCCTCGCTCCCCGCCTCCCGACCCGTCTTTGCCCAGAGAGAGCGGCCCGCCTGGGAAGGGTTCGCGGGGCGTGCCGGTGGGGCATCCGCCTCGCTCGCCTCGCCTAAGGTGGGGGCTCGGTGACGGAGTCGCCCTGCGGAGTTTTTGCCGCCGGGTTGGCGGCACCCCTTCCCCGCCGTGCCTCGTTGAAAGCATGGTTCCCCCTTCCCTCGGCCCTCTGTCGGGGACTCCGCGAGCGGGCGGAGTGTTCATTTTAGCGGTGGCGGCCGGTCATGTGGTCGGCTGCGCCGAGAGCGGGCCGGAACGCCGACAGAGAAGCGAGAGAGAAAAGCCCCCGGCGATGTGGGGGCGAGGGCGGCGCTCGCCCCATCTCCCTCCCCTCGGCTGGTGCGATCCGAGCCACCGTGGCCGGGCGGCGTAGGGGTCTGGCCTGCTGCCCCGCTGCGTGGCTGCCCGGGCGGGCTGGGCTGCGAACGGCTCTGCTTTTTCAGGCGCATGGAGTGTGGGGGCCGCCCGGCCTTTTCCCTTTTTTTCTCACGCTGCCTTAAGCCGCGGCACCGGAGAAGCCGCTGACGACGAAGGGTCGCGGGCCACGAGAAGCCGAAGGCCCAGAGAGACGCTGTGTGCTGGCGAGAGACCGAGAGAACGAGGCCGGCGGGCGGATGGGGGTTTTGGGGGAGTTGAGTCTCGAGTCTCGCCCTCGCCTCCGGGTCCCCGGGCGCGGGCTCGAGACCGC
>JAPFBE010000658.1:0-5000 GCA_034336665.1 Luscinia megarhynchos | reverse complement strand
CCGTGGTCGCCGTTGCCGCCGGGCGGCCGCCTCGGCGTCACGGCGTCGGCTGGCGCTGGGCGCTGGCGGGCGCTGCCGGCGCCCGGGCGGGCGGCCGGGCGCCGGCGGTCGTCGCATGGGGCGGGTCCCCGGGGGTCCTCGGCCGGGCGCCCCCCTCGCCGTGTTTCAGCAGCCGGGCTTTAGAACTGGTGCGGACCAGGGGAATCCGACTGTTTAATTAAAACAAAGCATCGCTGGCGGCCCGAGGCGGGTGTTGACGCTGATGTGATTTCTGCCCAGTGCTCTGGAATGTCAAAGTGAAGAAATTCAATGAAGCGCGGGTAAACGGCGGAGTAACTATGACTCTCTTAAGGCAGCTTGAGGGGCTAGTTACTGACTGGGCTCCGCTATGAAAAGTCACACCTCCCCGTGGTCCCGGGCCGGACACCCGTGAAGGGTGGCTAAGTTGACTTTTCGCCCCAGTGTGAGGTGTGGGGAGTTCTGCTCCCCCTGCTGCTGGCCTCGCAACCCAGTAGTAGCGCCACAAAACCGCGAGAAACCTGAGAGCTGCACAGCTTCGGCTGCTGCCCAGAGCCTCGGCCCACGGGCCAGAGTTGGACAAAGTCGGCAGCGGCCGGGAGACCCGCTGTCGGCTGTGACCTCTCCCACTTGACAACTGGCAGCGAAAGTGAAACAAGGACCGCTGCCAGTCAGGACTTGACTTCCTCCAAGTGGCTTCACCGCCCACTTGGCAGTACCAGGTGACAAAAGCTTGTGTCAATGTATGATTCTCGCCGGATCATACAACACAAGTCTGCCTCGCCTGTCCACCCCGGGAGGTGGAGACGCCCTGGATACCCCGGGGTGGTTGTCTGAGACTCGCCAGGGCCAGCTTTTACTTGGCCTCCTGAGCTGGAGGGAGCTCTAGCGCCGCCAAGTCTAAGCACTGCACGGCAGGGCGGGTGCTCCCTGTAGCGGTGGTTCCTGCTGTACTCTGGGTGTGCCCGGTGGTTGGGGGGCAAGCCCGGCCAGTAGCTTTACTGCCGCCAGAGGGTTCTCGCTGGTCGCAACCCAGTGGCGAGTCGCACGGAGAGGTGCGATGGGTACCGGACCCCAGTGGACACCTGGATGCGTATTGGGCCCCCTATACGGTCCGGCCAAGATTCGTGGTTATGCGCATAGGCCGCTTAGACACTGGCAGTCCAGGCGGCACCACAGTCGGAGGGCGCAGCCTGGCTGTTCAGTGGGGAAGCTCTCTATTCACGCGACCGCGGTGGCTTCGCATTAACATCCCCGAGGCACCGCTGGTGTGTTCATGGCTGCGCCCCAAGGCACCTTGTGTCTTGGACAAATTACCGATCGTGACCAGGGTGGACGGGCCATCCTTACCAATCCCCGAACAGGTGTGGAGACTCCGCGGTGTCTCTACTCAATAAGTAGCCAAATGCCTCGGCCATCTAATTAGTGACGCCGCATGAATGGATGAACGAGATTCCCACTGTCCCTACCTACCATCCAGCTGTAAAACCACAGCCAAGGGAACGGGCTTGGCGGAATCAGCGGGAAAGAAGACCCTGTTGAGCTTGACTCTAGTCTGGCGCTGTGAAGAGACATGAGAGGTGTAGAATAAGTGGGGAGGCCGGGCGGGCCGGGCGGGCCGGGCGACTACCGCCGGGCGCCCCGCCGCCGGTGAAATACCACTACTCTGGATCGTTTTTTCACTTACCCCGGTGAGGCGGGGGGCGAGCCCCGAGGGGGCTCTCGCTTGGCTTAAGCTGCCGGCGCTCGCCGCCGCCACCCGCCCGGGGACAGCGCAGGTGGGGAGTTTGACTGGGGCGTACACCCGTCAAAGCTGCAACGCAGGTGTCCTAAGGCGAGCTCAGGGAGGACGGAAACCTCCCCGTGGAGCAGAAGGGCAAAAGCTCGCTTTGATCTTGATTTTCAGTACTTTAATACAGACCGCGGAAAGCGGGCCTCACGATCCTTCTGGCTTTTTGGGTTTTAAGCAGGAGGTGTCAGAAAAGTTACCACAGGGATAACTGGCTTGTGGCGCTAAGCCGCTCATAGCGACGCCGCTTTTTGATCCTTCTCGATGTCGCTCTTCCCATCATTGTGAAGCAGAATTCACCGCTGCTGGATTGTTCACCCACTAATAGGGAACGTGGAGCTGGGTTTAGACCGCCGTGGAGACAGGTTAGTTTTTACCCTACTGATGATGTGTTGTTGCAATAGTAATCCTGCTCAGTACGAGAGGAACCGCAGGTTCAGACCCCCTGGTGCGCGGCGCTAGTTGAGGAGCCACTGGCGCTGTAGGCTACCATCTGCGGGCTTATGACTGAACGCTTCTAAGTCAGAATCCCGCCCTAGACGTAGCGATACCGCGAGCCGCCGGGCGCTCGGTGGGCTCAGCGAGAGTCAGCCGCCTCAGCGGGCGGGCGGGCCCGGTGCGAGCCGGCCGTGGTCGGGAGCCGGAGGGGCGGACGGATGCGGCGCCGCCTTCTCCCCGGCCGCTGCATCGCGATGGTCGGGGGCACTCGGGCGCTAAATCATTCGTAGAGACTCACCCGATTCTGGGTCAGGGTTTCAGACGTAGCAGAGCAGCTCCCTCGCCGCGCATCTATTGAGAATCAGCCCTCGACACAAGCTTTTGTCGCTAAGGGCGGGCTCGATCGGGCTGCTTAACCGAACCGGCGGGAGGCGGCCGCCGCTGGGCGAAGCGGGCGGCGCTGCCCCTCTCCTCTCCTTTTCCTTCCTTCCTCCGGTGGCTCTTCGGGCGGGCCGGGCTGACAGGGGGCCCCGGTAGCTATGGGCGCTTAGGGCGGCGCTCGCCGCCATGGCTCGGCCCTGCTCTCCTCCGCTGTGGTCCCAGGCCCGATACGCTGAGTCCGGGGCCGGGCAGCGAAGCCGAGGGCCGCGCGCCAGCGGCGCTGCTGGGCGGCGGCTACGCTTTCCCAGAGAGAAAGAGAGGGTCTCACTGGCGCGCTGCCTCGACTTCCTCCGCTGTGGTCCCAGGCCCGATACGGTGCCGGGGCTTGGCGGCGCTGCCGGGAGCGCGGCGGGGCGGGCGGGTTTCTTCACCGCTACAGCGCTGCGCGCGCTGTGTACAGGGGGAAACCCGCTTTGTCGCCGCCTCCGGCCAGGGGTAGACCTGTTGCCGCTAGCCGGTCGCAGCGCTACGCCACCGCTGGGTAGACCTGTTGCCGCCAGTCGGTTCGCCTTTCGCTACCGCCGGGTAGACCTGTTGCCGCTAGCCGGTCTCGGCTCTCGCCTGCCGGGTAGACCTGTTGCCGCCAGCCGGTCTCGCTCGCTACCGCTGGGTAGACCTGTTGCCCAGCCGTCTAGCCTCGCCGCTGGGTAGACCTGTTGCCGCTAGCCGGTTCTCGCCTATTACGCTCGCCGCTGGGTAGACCTGTTGCCGCTAGCCGGTCTCAGCTCTTTCGCTCCCCGCTGGGTAGACCTGTTGCCGCTAGCTCGGGGCTCGCGCTCACCAGCGGGTAGACCTGTTGCCGCTAGCCGGTTCTCGCCTCGGCTACCGCTGGGTAGACCTGTTGCCGCTAGTCGGTCGCGTCTCGCTACCGATGGGGTAGACCTGTTGCCGCTAGCCGTCGCTGCCTTTCGCTACCGGGTAGACCTGGTGCCGCAGCCGCTCGCTCTCGCTACCGCCGGGTAGACCTGTTGCCGCTTAGCCGGTCTCGCCTATCGCTGCCCGGCCGCTGGGTAGACCTGTTGCCGCTAGCCGGTCTTAGCTCTTCATACGCTCGCTGGGTAGACCTGGTGCCGCAGCCGGTCTCGCCGTCATGCCCCGCTGGGTAGACCTGCTTGCCGCTAGCCGGGTCTCGCCATGCTCGCTCGGGTAGACCTGGCCGTCCGCCTGACGCTGGAATGCCGGGCGACACCAGGTCTACCCCTTAAGCGGGAATGCCGGCGGACACCAGGTCTACCCCTTAATCGCTAATGGCGGGCGGACACCAGGTCTACCCCTTAACGCGAATGCCGGCAGACACCAGGTCTACCCCTTAAGCGGGAATGTCGGGCGACACCAGGTCTACCCCCTTTAATCGCGAATGCAGGCGGACACCAGGTCTACCCCTTTGCCGGAATGCAGGCGACACCAGGTCTACCCCCTTCAGCGGGAATGCCGGCGGACACCAGGTCTACCCCTTTAATCGGGAATGCAGGCGACACCAGGTCTACCCCTTAATCGCGAATGCCGGGCGACACCAGGTCTACCCCTTTAATCGCTAATGCCGGCGGACACCAGGTCTACCCCTTTAAGCGGGAATGCCGGCGACACCAGGTCTACCCCCTTAATCGCTAATGCAGGCGACACCAGGTCTACCCCTTAAGCGGGAATGCCGGCGGACACCAGGTCTACCCCTTGCCGGAATGCCGGGCGACACCAGGTCTACCCCTTTAATCGCGAATGCAGGCGACACCAGGTCTACCCCTTGCCGGAATGCCGGGCGACACCAGGTCTACCCCTTAAGCCGGAATGCAGGGCGGACACCAGGTCTACCCCTTTAAGCGGGAATGCCAGGCGACACCAGGTCTACCCCTTTAACGTCGGAATGCAGGGCGACACCAGGTCTACCCCTTAATCGCCGGAATGCCGGGCGACACCAGGTCTACCCCTTAAGCGGAATGCAGGCGACACCAGGTCTACCCCCTTAATCGCGAATGCCGGCGGACACCAGGTCTACCCCTTGCCGGAATGACGGGCGACACCAGGTCTACCCCTTTAACGCGAATGGCAGCGACACCAGGTCTACCCCTTAAGCCGGAATGCCGGCGACACCAGGTCTACCCCTTTGCTGGAATGCCGGCGGACACCAGGTCTACCCCTTAATCAGCGAATGCAGGCGACACCAGGTCTACCCCCTTAAGCTGGAATGCCGGCTGACACCAGGTCTACCCCCTTTAAGCGGGAATGCAGGGCGACACCAGGTCTACCCCTTTAACGCTGAATGCCGGGCGGACACCAGGTCTACCCCCTTAGCTGGAATGCAGGCGACACCAGGTCT
>JAPFBE010000657.1:0-34907 GCA_034336665.1 Luscinia megarhynchos | reverse complement strand
GCGGGGCCGGCGCTCCCGGTACCTTCTGGGCCCCGGAGAAGGCGTGGTAGAAACTGGAGACGTAGGTCATGATGGCCTTCTCGTCAGGGCGCGCCGTGTGCACGATGTCTGCGGGGAGCGCGGCAACTGGGAGCGGCTGGGAGCAAACTGGGAGCCGGACTGGGAGCCGGGGCTGGGAGCAAACTGGGAACGGGCTGGGAGCGGGGCTGGGAATGCACTGGGAGCAAACTGGGAACGGGCTGGGAGCGGGCTGGGAGCAAACTGGGAACGGGCTGGGAGCGGGGCTGGGAAATGCACTGGGAGCAAACTGGGAACGGGCTGGGAGCAAACTGGGAACGGGCTGGGAGCCGACTGGGAGCAAACTGGGAGCGGGCTGGGAGCAAACTGGGAACGGGCTGGGAGCAAACTGGGAACGGGCTGGGAGCGGGCTGGGAATGCACTGGGAGCAAACTGGGAACGGGCTGGGAGCAAACTGGGAATGCACTGGGAGCAAACTGGGAATGCACTGGGAACAAACTGGGGAACGGTCTGGGAGCAAACTGGGAATGCACTGGGAGCAAACTGGGAACGGGCTAGGAGCGGGCTGGGAGCAAACTGGGAACAAACTGGGAACGGGCTGGGAATGGGCTGGGAACGCATGGGTTAAACTGGGAACGGGCTGGGAGCAAACTGGGAATGCACTGGGAGCAAACTGGGAACAGGCTGGGAACAAACTGGGAATGGGCTGGGAGCAAACTGGGAACAGGCTGGGAATGCACTGGGAACGCATGGGTTAAACTGGGAATGTGCCAGAAGCAAACTGGGAACAAACTGGGAATGCTCTGAGAGCAAACTGGAACCGCATGGGTTAAATGGGAATGGGCTTTGGGAGTCCTGGAGTTACAGATCTGAGAACTGGGAATCACAGAACTGGGGATCACAGAACTGGGAATCACAGAACTGGGGATCACAGAACTGGGGATCACAGAACTGGGGGATCACAGAACTGGGAATCACAGAACTGGGAATCACAGAACTGGGGGATCACAGAACTGGGGATCACAGAACTGGGGATCACAGAACTGGGGGATCACAGAACTGGGGGATCACAGAACTGGGAATCACAGAACTGGGAATCACAGAACTGGGGGATCACAGAACTGGGGAATCACAGAACTGGGGATCACAGAACTGGGGGATCACAGAACTGGGGGATCACAGAACTGGGGGAATCACAGAACTGGGGGATCACAGAACTGGGAATCACAGAACTGGGAAATCACAGAATTGGGGGATCACAGAACTGGGGGATCACAGAACTGGGGAATCACAGAACTGGGGAATCACAGAACTGGGAATCACAGAACTGGGAAATCACAGAATTGGGGATCACAGAACTGGGGATCACAGAACTGGGGAATCACAGAACTGGGGATCACAGAACTGGGGATCACAGAACTGGGGGATCACAGAACTGGGGAATCACAGAACTGGGGGATCACAGAACTGGGGGATCACAGAACTGGGGAATCACAGAACTGGGGGATCACAGAACTGGGGGATCACAGAACTGGGGGATCACAGAACTGGGGATCACAGAACTGGGGGATCACAGAACTGGGGGATCACAGAACTGGGGGATCACAGAACTGGGGAATCACAGAACTGGGGGATCACAGAACTGGGGGATCACAGAACTGGGAATCACAGAACTGGGAATCACAGAACTGGGAATCACAGAACTGGGAAATCACAGAACTGGGGGATCACAGAACTGGGGGAATCACAGAACTGGGAATCACAGAACTGGGAAATCACAGAACTGGGGGATCACAGAACTGGGGGATCACAGAACTGGGGATCACAGAACTGGGGATCACAGAACTGGGGGATCACAGAACTGGGGGATCACAGAACTGGGGATCACAGAACTGGGGATCACAGAACTGGGGGATCACAGAACTGGGGGATCCAGGGTTTTTTTATGGACCCTGGAACTGCAGAATTCCCGTGAATGTACTGGTTAAACTGGGAACAAACTGGGGGGATTGTCTCGGGCTGGAATCCTGCTCCAAGGATCCCAAATCCTGCATAAATCCACCTGGGCAGGTGGGAACTGGGGCTGAACAGGAAAAACTGACAAATCCTGGATAAATCCACCTGGGCAGGTGGGAATTGGGGATGAACAGGAAAAACTGCCAAATCCTGGATAAATCCACCTGGGCAGGTGGGAACTTGGGGCTGAACAGGAAAAACTGCCAAATCCTGGATAAATCCACCTGGGCAGGGCTGAACAGGAAAAACTCCCAAATCTTGGATAAATCCACCTGGGCAGGTGGGAACTGGGGCTGAACAGGAAAACTGCCAAATCTTGGATAAATCCACCTGGGCAGGGCTGAACAGGAAAAACTCCCAAATCTTGGATAAATCCACCTGGGCAGGTGGGAATTGGGGATGAACAGGAAAAACTCCCAAATCCTGGATAAATCCACCTGGGCAGGTGGCAATTGGGGATGAACAGGAAAAACTGCCAGATCCTGGATAAATCCACCTGGGCAGGTGGGAATTGGGGCTGAACAGGAAAAAGCCCCAAACCCTGGATAAATCCACCTGGGCAGGGCTGAACAGGAAAAACTCCCAAATCCTGGATAAATCCACCTGGGCAGGTGGGATTTGGGGCTGAACAGGAAAAACTGACAAATCCTGGATAAATCCACCTGGGCAGGTGGGAATTGGGGATGAACAGGAAAAACTCCCAAATCCTGGATAAATCCACCTGGGCAGGTGGGAATTGGGGCTGAACAGGAAAAACTCCCAGATCCTGGATAAATCCACCTGGGCAGGTGGGAACTGGGGCTGAACAGGAAAATCTCTGGGTTACAGCAGCAGCTCCAAGGAAATCCTGGAAGAGATCCCGGGAATTCCTGCAGGAATTTCACCTTACCCTCGGCATCCAGCATCTTGGGAATGTCCAGGTACTTCTCAGCCACCTCGAAGGCGTTGTTGAGGTTGGTGACTGGATCGTCCTGGGGGAGAGGAGGGGTTCCCGTGGGTCAGGAATTGCTGGGAGGGCCGGAATTCCCGGGGTTTCCCTGGGAAAGGGGAGGATTCACCTTGCGGAGTTTGTCGTACTCGATCAGCTCCGGGCGGTGCCGGTGGATGAGGGCGTTGAAGGCCAGCCCGTCCTTCCAGCTGTGGGAAAACAGGGATCAGAATCCCGGGAATCCACGGGGAAAATGGGGATCAGAGACAGGGAATGCACAGGGGAAATGGGGATAAGAATCCCGGGAATCCACGGGGAAAATGGGGATGAGAGACAGGGAATGCACAGGGGAAATGGGGATAAGAGACAGGGAATGCACAGGGGAAACAGGGATCAGAATCCCGGGAATCCACGGGGAAAATGGGGATCAGAGACAGGGAATGCACAGGGAAAATGGGGATCAGAATCCTGGGAATCCACGGGGAAAATGGGGATGAGAGACAGGGAATGCACAGGGGAAATGGGGATGAGAGACAGGGAATGCACAGGGAAAACAGGGATCAGAATCCCGGGAATCCACGGGGAAAATGGGGATGAGAGACAGGGAATGCACAGGGAAAATGGGGATCAGAGTCAGAGAATCCACAGGAAAAACTGGGATCAGAATCCCGGGAATATTGGGGAAAATCAGGTTTGAGAGACAGGGAATGCACAGGGGAATATCAGGGATCAGAGCCCGGGAATCCACAGGGAAAACTGGGATCAGAATCCCAGGAATGCCAGGGAAAACTGGGATCAGAATCCCAGGAATCCACGGGGAAAATGGGGATGAGAGACAGGGAATGCACAGGGGAAAATCAGGGATCAGAGTCAGAGAATCCACAGGGAAAACTGGGATCAGAATCCCAGGAATCCACGGGGAAATGGGGATGAGAGACAGGGAATGCACAGGGGAAATGGGGATCAGAATCCTGGGAATCCACGGGGAAAATGGGGATGAGAGACAGAGAATGCACAGGGGAAATGGGGATCAGAATCCCGGGAATCCACGGGGAAAATGGGGATGAGAGACAGGGAATGCACAGGGAAAACAGGGATCAGAATCCCGGGAATCCACGGGGAAAATGGGGATGAGAGACAGGGAATGCACAGGGGAAAATCAGGGATCAGAGTCAAGAATCCACACGGAAAACTGGGATCAGAATCCCGGGAATATTGGGGAAAACAGGGATGAGAGACAGGGAATGCACAGGGAAAACTGGGATCAGAATCCCGGGAATATTGGGGAAAACAGGGATGAGAGACAGAGAATGCACAGGGAAAACTGGGATGAGAATCCCGGGAATATTGGGGAAAACAGGGATGAGAGACAGGGAATGCACAGGGAAAACTGGGATCAGAATCCCGGGAATATTGGGGAAAACAGGGATGAGAGACAGGGAATGCACAGGGAAAACTGGGATCAGAATCCCGGGAATATTGGGGAAAACAGGGATGAGAGACAGGGAATGCACAGGGAAAACTGGGATCAGAATCCCGGGAATATTGGGGAAAACAGGTTTGAGAGACAGGGAATGCA
Organism: Luscinia megarhynchos; assembly: GCA_034336665.1. Lineage (NCBI taxonomy): Eukaryota > Metazoa > Chordata > Aves > Passeriformes > Muscicapidae > Luscinia > Luscinia megarhynchos. Next base: position 30,366 of record JAPFBE010000657.1, on the reverse strand, counting down.
CAGGGGAATATCAGGGATCAGAGTCAGAGAATGCACAGGGAAAACTGGGAGGAGAGCCCAGGAATGCACAGAGGAAATGGGGATCAGAGCTCAGGAATTCATGGGGAAAACGGGGATTCGATCCTGGGAACTGATGGGGAATTGGGAATTCTGACCCAGCCTGAGCCCAACCTGCCCTGGGGAATTTGGGGAAGGGGAAGGACCTGATGTGGAAGTTCTGGACGTTGACGTTCTTGTAGGGAGCCGTTTTCCGCTGGCACCAGAGCAGGAGCCCCTCCTTGGCCGAGGTCTCTGTGGGAGCAGGGGCAGAGATCAGGGGGGATCCCACAGCCCTGGGGCAGATCCCACAGCCCTGGGGCAGATCCCACAGCCCTGGGGCAGATCCCACAGATTCCAGGGGCAGATCCCACAGATTCCAGGGGGCAGATCCCACAGCCCTGGGGCAGATCCCACAGTCCTGGGGCAAATCCCAACAGCCCTGGGGCAGATCCCACAGTCCTGGGGCAGATCCCACAGTCCCGGGGCAGATCCCACAGCCCTGGGGCAGATCCCACAGTCCTGGGGCAGATCCCACAGTCCTGGGGCAGATCCCACAGTCCTGGGGCAGATCCCACAGATTCCAGGGGCAGATCCCACAGTCCTGGGGCAGATCCCACAGCCCTGGGGCAGATCCCACAGTCCTGGGGCAAATCCAACAGCCCTGGGGCAGATCCCACAGTCCTGGGGCAGATCCCACAGTCCCTGGGGCAGATCCCACAGCCCTGGGGCAGATCTCACAGTCCCTGGGGCAGATCCCACAGATTCCAGGGCAGATCCCACAGCCCTGGGGCAGATCTCACAGTCCCGGGGCAGATCCCACAGCCCTGGGGCAGATCTCACAGCCCAGGGGCAGATCCCACAGCCCTGGGGCAGATCCCACAGCCCTGGGGCAGATCTCACAGTCCTGGGGCAGATCCCACAGATTCCAGGGGCAGATCTCACAGCCCTGGGGCAGATCCCACAGATTCCAGGGGCAGATCTCACAGTCCCAGGGGCAGATCCCACAGCCCTGGGGCAGATCCCACAGCCCTGGGGCAGATCCCACAGATTCCAGGGGGCAGATCCAACAGCCCTGGGGCAGATCCCACAGTCCTGGGGCAGATCCCACAGCCCTGGGGCAGATCCCAGGGCAGATCCCACAGCCCTGGGGCAGATCTCACAGCCCTGGGGCAGAGATCCCCAGGGCAGATCCCACAGTCCCTGGGGCAGATCCCCACAGCCCTGGGGCAGATCCCCCAGGGCAGATCCCACAGCCCTGGGGGCAGATCCCTGGGCAGATCCCTGGGGCAGATCCCAGTCCTGGGGCAGATCCCACAGCCCTAGGGGCAGATCTCAGAGCAGATCCCACAGCCCCAGGGCAGATCCCCAGGGGCAGATCCCCAGTCCTGGGGCAGATCCCACAGCCCTGCGGGGCAGATTCCAGGGGCAGATCCCACAGTCCTGGGGCAGATCCCACAGCCCCAGGGCAGATCCCCAGGGGCAGATCCCACAGCCCCAGGGCAGATCCCCAGGGCAGATCCCCAGGGGCAGATCCCACAGTCCTGGGGCAGATCCCACAGCCCCCAGGGCAGATTCCCAGGGCAGATCCCACAGCCCCGGGGCAGATCCCAGGGCAGACCCCCAGGGCAGATCCCACAGCCCCAGGGCAGATCCCAGGGGCAGATCCCACAGCCCCAGGGCAGATCCCAGGGGCAGATCCCAGGGGCAGATCCCAGTCCTGGGGCAGATCCCACAGCCCCAGGGCAGATCCCAGGGCAGATCCCACAGCCCCAGGGCAGATCCCAGGGGCAGATCCCAGGGGCAGATCCCACAGCCCCAGGGCAGATCCCAGGGGCAGATCCCACAGCCCCAGGGCAGATCCCAGGGCAGATCCCCAGGGCAGATCCCCAGTCCTGGGCAGATCCCACAGCCCCAGGGCAGATCCCCAGGGCAGATCCCACAGCCCCAGGGCAGATCCCAGGGGCAGATCCCAGGGCAGATCCCACAGCCCCAGGGCAGACCCCAGGGCAGATCCCACAGCCCCGGGGCAGATCCCAGGGCAGACCCCAGGGCAGATCCCACAGTCCAGGGGCAGATCCCAGGGCAGATCCCACAGCCCCAGGGCAGATCCCAGGGGCAGATCCCAGTCCTGGGGCAGATTCCAGGGCAGATCCCTCAATCCCAGGGGCAAATCCCATAGCCCCAGGACAGATCCCAGGGGCAGATCCCCCAGCCCCGGGGCAGATCCCAGGGCAGATCCCAGGGCAGATCCCAGGGGCAGATCCCACAGCCCCAGGGCAGATCCCAGGGCAGATCCCAGGGCAGATCCCCAGGGGCAGATCCCACAGCCCCAGGGCAGACCCCAGGGGCAGATCCCACAGCCCCAGGGCAGATCCCAGGGGCAGATCCCACAGCCCCAGGACAGATCCCAGGGACAGATCCCAGTCCTGGGGCAGATCCCACAGCCCCAGGGCAGATCCCAGGGGCAGATCCCACAGCCCCAGGGCAGATCCCAGCGCAGACCCCACAGCCCCAGGGCCGATCCCACAGCCCCAGGGCAGATCCCAGGGCAGATCCCACAGCCCCAGGGCAGATCCCAGGGGCAGATCCCAGTCCTGGGGCAGATCCCAGCCCCAGGGCAGATCCCAGGGCAGATCCCCAGGGCAGACCCCAGGGCAGACCCCCTACCCTCCACGGAGATGTCCTGGATGGCGAAGCGCAGGATGATCGTCCAGATCATGCCCAGCGTCATCTTGGCGTTCCCGTCCACGATCTCTGCAGGGAAAACACAGCCCAGGGTCAGGAATCCCGGCTGGGATTCCCACAGGGGGGAGCCACGGGGTCCTGGAATTGTGGGCTCTGCAACAGGGGGGTCAAAAATTACAGGATCCCAAAATTAATGGGATTAATTAGGGAATCCTACAGTAACGGGATCTGGGAATTACAGGATCCCAAAATTAATGGGATTAATTAGGGAATTCAACAGTAATCTGGGAATTACAGGATCCCAAAAGTTAATGAGATTAATTAGGGAATTCAACAGTAATCTGGGAATTACAGGATCCCAATATTAGTGGGATTAATTAGGGAATCCTACAGTAACAGGATCTGGGAATTACAGGATCCCAAAATTAATGGGATTAATTAGGGAATCCTACAGTAACAGGATCTGGGAATTACAGGATCCCAATATTAGTGGGATTAATTAGGGAATCCTACAGTAACAGGATCTGGGAATTACAGGATCCCAATATTAGTGGGATTAATTAGGGAATCCTACAGTAGTGGGATCTGGGAATTATGGGATCTGGGATTTGTGGGGTTTTAGGATGTGAAGACTCAGAATTTCAGGAGCCAGAAGTTCTGGGATCCTGGGATTAGGGGATGCTGGAGCTGTGGAATGCAGAACCGAGGGATGCTGCAATTACAGATCCCAACAATTCCTGGATCAACACAACTAGGGAATCCTGGGATTATGGGATGGAAACGACCCCAAAACCCAGAGATTCCCCAGAGAAGGACGGCTCCTCATCCCCTCCTGGCATTGCAGGTGCCTCCAGCAGCCCCAGCTGCTGTTTTTGGGGATCCCTGGCACGGGGGCGGCTGAGGCTGCGGGTCGGGACTCGCCGAGATTTCCGGAGGGTTCCAGCTGAGCCAGCCCAACAAACCGGCCTGGGCACGGCACGGGCATGGCACAGGCACGGGCATGGCATGGCATGGCATGGGCATGGGCATGGCATGGGCACTGGCATGGGCACTGCCAGCACACTGCCAGCGTGGCACGCCCGGCCCGGGGGGGATCTGGGGATCCTGGGGGGTCCTGGGGTGATCCTGAGTGGGGAACAGCCCTGGGGGAACTGGGGATCCTGGGAGGAAACCTGGGGGGATCCTGGTGGGGAACAGCCCTGGGGAGAACTGGGGATCCTGAATGGGGAACAGCCCTGGGGAAAAGAACCTGGGGAGAAACCCTGGGGGATCCTGAATGGGGAACAGCCCTGGGGGGAACTGGGGATACTGGGGGGATCCTGAATGGGGAACAGCCCTGGGGGGAAACTGGGGGGATCCTGAGTGGGGAACAGCCCTGGGGGAACTGGGGATCCTGGGAGGTCCTGGGAGGAAACCTGGGGGATCCTGAATGGGGAAAAGACCTGGGGGGGAACTGGGGGGATCCTGGGAGGAAACCTGGGGGGATCCTGAGTGGGGAACAGCCCTGGGGGAAACTGGGGGGATCCTGGGGCATTCTGGGAGATCCTGAATGGGGAACAGCCCTGGGGGAACTGGGGATCCTGAAACCTGGGGGATAGCCCTGGTGGGGCAACCTGGGGGATACTGGGGGGGATCTTGAGTGGGGAACAGCCCTGAGGGGGAACTGGGAGATACTGGGGGGATCCTGAATGGGGAACAGCCCTGGGGGGAACTGGGGGATCCTGGGGGATCCTGCAGTGGGGAACAGCCCTGATGGGGGACACTGGGGGGATCCCATGGGGGAACAGCCCTGAGGCATCCTGACATGGGGGACCCACAGGGAAACCCTGGGGGGCATCCTGGGAGATACTGGGGGACAGACCTGGGGGGAATCCCTAGGGGGATCCATGGGGAACAGCCCTGGGGGAATCCCTAGAGGGGATCCCTAAGGGGAACAGCCCCTGGGGGGAACCCATGGGGATCCTGGGGGGACTGAGATCCCTACGGGGGATCCTGAGTGGGGAACAGACCTGGGGGGATACTGGGGGATCTTGAGTGGGGAACAGCCCTGAGGGGAACTGGGGATACTGGGGGGATCCTGAATGGGGAACAGCCCTGGGGGGAACTGGAGATACTGGGGGTCCTGGGGAAACCTGGGGGAACTGGGGGAAACCTTGGGGGGTCCTGGGGGATCCCTGAATGGGGAACAGCCCTGGGGGGAACTGGGGATCCTGGGGGGATCCCTGCAGGGGAATGGCCCCAATCCTACAGAGAACCCACAGGGAACAGCCCCAATCCCACAGAGAACCCACAAGGGAACAGCCCCAATCCCACAGGGATCCCACAGGGAACAGCCCCAATCCCACAGGGCTTCAGGAACAGCCCCAATCCCACACAGATCCCACAAGGACCAGCCCCAATCCCACAGGGATTCAGGGAACAGCCCCCAATCCTACAGGGATTCCACAGGGAACAGCCCCAATCCTACAGAGATCCCACAGGGAACAGCCCCAATCCCACAGGGATCCCACAGGGAACAGCCCCAATCCCACAGGGATCCCACAGGGAACAGCCCCAATCCCACAGAGATCCCTCAGGGAACAGCCCCAGTCCCACAGGGATTCAGGGAACAGCCTCAATCCCACAGAGATCCCACAGGGAACAGCCCCAATCCTACAGAGATCCCACAGGGAACAGCCTCAATCCCACAGAGATCCCACAGGGAACAGCCCCAATTCCACAGAGATCCCTCAGGGAACAGCCCCAGTCCCACAGGGATTCAGGGAACAGCCTCAATCCCACAGAGATCCCACAGGGAACAGCCCCAATCCTACAGAGATCCCTCAGGGACCAGCCCCAATCCCACAGAGATCCCACAGGGAACAGCCCCAATCCCACAGAGATCCCTCAGGGACCAGCCTCAATCCCACAGGGATTCAGGGAACAGCCCCAATCCCACACAGATCCCACAGGGAACAGCCCCAATCCCACAGAGATCCCACAAGGACCAGCCCCAATCCCACAGGGATTCAGGGAACAGCCCCAATCCCACACAGATCCCACAGGGAACAGCCCCAATCCCACAGAGATCCCACAGGGAACAGCCCCAATCCCACAGAGATCCCACAGGGAACAGCCCCAATCCCACACAGATCCCACAGGGAACAGCCCCAATCCCACAGAGATCCCACAGGGAACAGCCCCAATCCCACAGAGATCCCACAGGGAACAGCCCCAATCCCACAGGGATTTAGGGAACAGCCCCAATCCCACAGGGATCCCACAGGGACCAGCCCCAATCCCACAGGGATCCCACAGGGAACAGCCCCAATCCCACAGGGATCCCACAGGGACCAGCCCCAATCCCACAGGGATTTAGGGACCAGCCCCAATTCCACAGAGATCCCACAGGGAACAGCCCCAGTCCCACAGAGATCCCACAGGGAACAGCCCCAATCCCACAGGGATTTAGGGACCAGCCCCAGTCCCACAGAGATCCCACAGGGAACAGCCCCAATCCTACAGAGATCCCACAGGGAACAGCCCCAATCCCACAGGGATCCCACAGGGAACAGCCCCAGTCCCAAGGGATCCCACAGGGAACAGCCCCAATCCCACAGGGATTCAGGGAACAGCCCCAATCCCACAGGGATTCAGGGAACAGCCCCAATCCTACAGAGATCCCACAGGGAACAGCCTCAATCCCACAGGGATCCCACAGGGAACAGCCCCCAATCCCACAGGGATTCAGGGAACAGCCTCAATCCCACAGAGATCCCACAGGAACAGCCCCAATCCCACAGGGATTTAGGGACCAGCCCCAATCCCACAGGGATCCCACAGGGAACAGCCCCAATCCTACAGAGATCCCACAGGAACAGCCCCAATCCCACAGAGATCCCACAGGGACCAGCCCCAATCCCACAGGGATTCAGGAACAGCCCCAATCCCACAGGGATTCAGGGAACAGCCTCAATCCCACAGAGATCCCACAGGGAACAGCCCCAATCCCACAGGGATTTAGGGACCAGCCCCAATCCCACAGGGATCCCACAGGGAACAGCCCCAATCCTACAGAGATCCCACAGGGAACAGCCTCAATCCCACAGAGATCCCACAGGGAACAGCCCCAATCCCACAGGGATTTAGGGACCAGCCCCAATCCCACAGGGATCCCACAGGAACAGCCCCAATCCCACAGGGATCCCACAGGGAACAGCCCCAATCCCACAGGGATTCAGGGAACAGCCCCAATCCCACAGGGATTCAGGGAACAGCCCCAATCCTACAGAGATCCCACAGGGAACAGCCCCAGTCCCACAGGGATCCCACAAGGAACAGCCCCCAATCCCACAGGGATTCAGGGAACAGCCCCAATCCTACAGAGATCCCACAGGGAACAGCCCCAGTCCCACAGAGATCCCACAGGGAACAGCCCCAATCCTACAGAGATCCCACAGGGAACAGCCCCAATCCCACAGAGATCCCACAGTGAACAGCCCCAGTCCCACAGGGATCCCACAAGGAACAGCCCCAATCCCACAGAGATCCCACAGTGAACAGCCCCAATCCCACAGAGATCCCACAGTGAACAGCCCCAATCCCACAGGGATCCCACAGGGAACAGCCTCAATCCCACAGGGATTTAGGGACCAGCCCCAAACCCACAGGGATTTAGGGACCAGCCCCAATCCCACAGGGATTCCACAGGGACCAGCTCCAATCCCACAGGGATTCAGGGAACAGCCCCAATCCCACAGAGATCCCACAGGGAACAGCCCCAATCCCACAGAGATCCCTCAGGGAACAGCCCCAATCCCACAGGGATCCTGAAATCCACTCCCAGCCCCACGTTCAGGCAGCACAAATCAGTTTTTCCCATTTTTTCCCTATTCTCCAACTGTTTTTCCCTTCCCCAGGTGTTTATTTCCCTTTCCCTTCTCCAGGCAGTTTTTCCCCGATCCAGTTTCACTTCCCTTCCATCTCCAGGATTTTCTCTCTTTCCCAGCTTTCTTTTCCTCCCTGCACTCATTTTTAAAATTTTTTTTCCATCTCCAGTATTTTTCCCTCTTCTCCATATTTTTATCTCCTCCAATTTTTTCCATCCCTGCTCCAGCTTTTTTTTCCCTTTTCCACCTTTTTCCTCCCCCTTTTCCAGATTTTTTCTCTCCCTGCTCCACAACCTTCCCCCACTATTTTTCCCTTCTCCACCTCCCCAACACTCCCTAAACCCTCCAGGACTGCAGAAAACTCTTAATTTCTGACAATTCCACCATGGAACAGCCGTGACCTCCACGGGCTTGGACCTCTGGGTTTGGAATTCCACAATTCCCAGATCTCTCAGGCATTCCATGGCTCAGTGGCACCCTCGAAACCCCACAAAATCCTGATTTTGGCTGGAAAGGGGCGGATCCCGGCGGGTTCCCAGTAGATCCCAGTTGATCCCAGTGGATCCCAGCAGGTTCCCTCACCCTCAGCACCGATGGAGACGAGCTTGACGCCCTTGCTGGCGATGAAGTCCAGGGCTTTGTTGACGTTGTTGATCTTGTGCACCCTCATCTTGCCCCGCTCCGGCTTCGGCAGCCGCTCGCCTGCAACGGCAGCGGGGTCAGGCCTGAGGGGGCTGGGGCTGGGATCAAGGGTTTGGGGCTGGGATCAAGGATCTGGGTCAGGGATAAAGGATCTGGGTCAGGGTTAAAAGATCTGGGTCAGGCCTGAAGGATCTGGGTCAGGGTAAAGGGTTTGGGGCTGGGTTAAAGGGTTTGGGGCTGGGATCAAGGATCTGGGTCAGGGTTAAAGGTTCTGGGTCAGGGATAAAGGATCTGGGTCAGCATTAAAGGGTTTGGGGCTGGAAAAAAGGGTTTGAATCAGGCCTAAGGGGTTTGGGGCTGGGATCAAGGATCTGGGTTAGGTTTAAAGGGTTTGGGTCAGGCCTGAAGGATCTGGGTCAGGGTTAAATGGTTTTAGGCTGGGATCAAGGATCTCGGTCAGGGTTAAAGGATCTGGGTCAGCATTAAAGGGTTTGGGTCAGGATAAAAGGTTTGGGTCAGGGTGAAAGGCTTTGGGGCTAGGATCAAGGATCCGAGTCAGAGGTAAAGGGTTTTGGTCAGGATTAAAGGATCTGGGTCAAGGTTAAAGGATCTGGGTCAGTGTTGAAGGGTTTGGGTCAGGATAAAGGGTTTGAGTCAGGGATTAAGGGTTTGGGGCTGGGATCAAGGATCTGGGTTAGGTTTAAAGGGTTTGGGTCAGGCCTGAAGGATCTGGGTCAAGGTTAAAGGATTTTAGGCTGGGAAAACGGATCAGGGTCAGGGATAAAGGGTTTGGGGCTGGGATCAAGGGTTTGGGTCAGGGTTAAAGGATCTGGGTCAGGATTAAAGTGCTTTGGGTCAAGTTTAAAGGCTTTTGAGATAAGTTTTAGTATTTTGTGCCCAGTCTGGGGGTTTTTGGGCCCCCTTTGGGGGTTTTTGGGTCCGGTTTGGGGGTTTTTGGGCCCAGCTGAAGGATGCTGGGGGCTCCAGGCTGGGGCCTGACCTGAGATGACCTCGAGCAGCAGCATGAGCTTGAGCCCGTCGCGGAAATCCTCGTCGATGTTCTCGATCTGCGTGCCCGCCTTGCGCAGGTGGGAGTTGCACCAGGCCGTGAAGGTCTGCGGCACAGCGGGGCGGGGTCAGCTGGGACTGGGATTGGGACTGGGATTGGGGAATTGGGGAACTGGGGAACCTGGGGGGGCCTCGTCCCACTGGGAATCGTCCCATGGATCCCAGCAGGAATGATCCCACTGGGAATAACCCTGGGTTATTGATCCCACTGGGAATGGTCCCACTGATCCCACTGGGAATGACCCTGGGTTATTGATCCCACTGGGAATGAACCCATGGATCCCACTGGGAATGGTCCCACTGATCCCACTGGGAATGGTCCCACTGATCCCACTGGGAATGACCCTGGGTTATTGATCCCACTGGGAATGACCCCATGGATCCCACTGGGAATGAACCCATGGATCCCACTGGGAATGGTCCCACTGATCCCACTGGGAATGAACCCATGGATCCCACTGGGAATGGTCCCACTGATCCCACTGGGAATGATCCCACTGGGAATGATCCCACTGATTCCACTGGGAATGATCCCACTGATTCCACTGGGAATGGTCCCATGGATCCCAGCAGGAATGATCCCATTGGGAATAACCCTGAGTTATTGATCCCACTGGGAATGATGCCATGGATCCCACTGGGAATGGTCCCACTGATCCCACTGGGAATGATCCCACTGATTCCACTGGGAATGGTCCCACTGATCCCACTGGGAATGATCCCACTGATCCCACTGGGAATGATCCCATTGATCCCACTGGGAATGATCTCACTGATCCCACTGGGAACAACCCTGGGTTATTGATCCCACTGGGAGTGACCCCATGGATCTCAGCAGGAATGATCTCACTGGGAATGACCCCATGGATCCCACTGGGAATGATCTCACTGATCCCACTGGGAGTGACTCTGGGTTATTGATCCCACTGGGAATGATCCCACTGATCCCACTGGGAATGACCCTGGGTTATTGATCCCACTGGGAATGACCCCATGGATCCCACTGGGAATGGTCCCACTGATCCCACTGGGAATGGTCCCACTGATCCCAGCAGGAATGATCCCACTGGGAATAACCCTGGGTTATTGATCCCACTGGGAATGACCCCATGGATCCCACTGGGAATGAGCCCATTGATCCCACTGGGAATGACCCTGAGTTATTGATCCCACTGGGAATGGTCCCACTGATCCCACTGGGAATAACCCTGAGTTATTGATCCCACTGGGAATGGTCCCACTGATCCCACTGGGAATAACCCTGGGTTATTGATCCCACTGGGAATGACCCCATGGATCCCACTGGGAATGAGCCCATTGATCCCACTGGGAATGGTCCCACTGATCCCACTGGGAATGGTCCCACTGATCACACTGGGAATGACTCTGGGTTACTGATCCCACTGGGAATGATCCCACTGATCCCACTGGGAATGATCTCACTGATCCCACTGGGAATGGTCCCACTGATCCCACTGGGAATGATCCCACTGATCCCACTGGAATGAACCCATGGATCCCACTGGGAATGGTCCCACTGATCCCACTGGGAATGATCCCACTGATCCCACTGGGAATGAACCCATGGATCCCACTGGGAATGGTCCCACTGATCCCACTGGGAATGGTCCCACTGATCCCACTGGGAATGATCCCATTGATCCCACTGGGAATGATCTCACTGATCCCACTGGGAATAACCCTGGGTTGTTGATCCCACTGGGAGGGACCCCGGGTTATTGATCCCACTGGGAATGATCCCATGGATCTCAGCAGGAACGGTCCCACTGATCCCACCGGGAATGACTCTGGGTTATTGATCCCACTGGGAATGATCCCAGTGATCCCACTGGGAATGACTCTGGATTATTGATCCCACTGGGAATGATCCCAGTGATCCCACCAGAAATGATCCCAGTGATCCCACTGGGAATGATCCCACAGATCCCACCAGGAATGATCCCAGTGATCCCACCAGGAATGATCCCACAGATCCCACCAGGAATGATCCCAGTGATCCCACTGGAACGATCCCACAGATCCCACCAGGAATGATCCCACTGTCCCCACCAGGAGTGCCCGACCCCACAGCCCCCAGCTCCAGTTACCTGTGGAGCTTTTGGGGCCAGATTTTGGGATCAGGAGCCTCCCCCACGGGATCCCTGCCCGCCCCAACCCCATGGGGAACCCGGGATCCTGTCTGGAGCTCTGGGGATTGCAGGAACACCCCAGGATTTGGGGATTGCAGGAACCCCCTGGGATTTGGGGATTGCAGGGGCTCCCTGGATTTGGGGATTGCAGGAACCCCCAGGATTTGGGGATTGCAGGGGCTCCCTGGATTTGGGGATTGCAGGATTTGGGGATTGCAGGAACCCCCCGAATTTGGGGACTGCAGGATTTGGGGATTGACAGGAACCCCCGAAGTTGGGGATTGCAGGAACCCCCGGATTTGGGGATTGCAGGAACCCCGGATTTGGGGACTGCAGGATTTGGGGATTGACAGGAACCCCCAATTTGGGGACTGCAGGATTTGGGGATTGCAGGATTTGGGGACTGCAGGATTTGGGGATTGACAGGAACCCCCCGAATTTGGGGACTGCAGGATTTGGGGATTGCAGGATTTGGGGACTGCAGGATTTGGGGATTGCAGGAACCCCCCGTATTTGGGGACTGCAGGATTTGGGGATTGCAGGATTTGGGGATTGCAGGAACCCCCGGATTTGGGGATTGCAGGATTTGGGGCCTGCAGGATTTGGGGACTCAGGATTTGGGGATTGCAGGATTTGGGGATTGCAGGATTTGGGGACTGCAGGATTTGGGGACTGCAGGAACCCCCCGGATTTGGTGATTGCAGGATTTGGGGACTGCAGGATTTGGGGATTGCAGGAACCCCTCAGGATTTGGGGACTGCAGGATTTGGGGACTGCAGGATTTGGGGACTGCAGGAACCCCCAGGGATTTGGGGATTGCAGGATTTGGGGATTGCAGGATTTGGGGATTGCAGGAACCCCGGGATTTGGGGACTGCAGGATTTGGGGATTGCAGCATTTGGGGACTGCAGCATTTGGGGACTGCAGGATTTGGGGATTGCAGGAACCCCCAGGATTTGGGGACTGCAGGATTTGGGATTGCAGGATTTGGGGACTGCAGGATTTTGGGACTGCAGGATTTGGGGACTGCAGGATTTGGGGATTGACAGGAACCCCCCGAATTTGGGGACTGCAGGATTTGGGGATTGCAGGATTTGGGGCCTGCAGGATTTGGGGACTCCAGGATTTGGGGATTGCAGGATTTGGGGATTGCAGGATTTGGGGACTGCAGGATTTGGGGACTGCAGGAACCCCCGGATTTGGTGATTGCAGGATTTGGGGACTGCAGGATTTGGGGATTGCAGGAACCCCCTCAGGATTTGGGGACTGCAGGATTTGGGGACTGCAGGATTTGGGGACTGCAGGAACCCCCGGGATTTGGGGATTGCAGGATTTGGGGATTGCAGGATTTGGGGATTGCAGGAACCCCCGGGATTTGGGGACTGCAGGATTTGGGGATTGCAGCATTTGGGGACTGCAGCATTTGGGGACTGCAGGATTTGGGGATTGCAGCATTTGGGGACTGCAGGATTTGGGGACTGCAGGATTTGGGGATTGCAGCATTTGGGGACTGCAGCATTTGGGGACTGCAGGATTTGGGGATTGCAGGAACCCCCAGGATTTGGGGACTGCAGGATTTGGGATTGCAGGATTTGGGGACTGCAGGATTTTTGGGACTGCAGGATTTGGGGACTGCAGGATTTGGGGGATTGCAGGAACCCCCCCAGGATTTGGGGACTGCAGGATTTGGGATTGCAGGATTTGGGGACTGCAGGATTTGGGGATTGCAGGAACCCCCCAGGATTTGGGGACTGCAGGATTTGGGATTGCAGGATTTGGGGACTGCAGGATTTGGGGACTGCAGGAACCCCCCGGATTTGGGGACTGCAGGATTTGGGGACTGCAGGATTCGGGCTCGGTTCCGGGGTCCCGGGCGGCGGCGCCGGGGCCGAGGGCGGCTCCGGGCGGGGCCGGGACTTTGGCCGGCGGGGCCAGGCCCGGGCATGCCTGTGCCAGGCGCGGCCGGGCGCGGCAGCGGCAACGCCGACAACACCGGCAACGCCAAAAAACACCCGTAATGCCAACCCCAGCAACGCTGACTCCGGCAGTGGTAACAACATGAGCAAGGGCAACAACACCGGCCATGGCAACATACACCGGCAATGGCAAAATACACCGTAACACCAACAACACCGGCAATGGCAACAACACCGGCCATGGCAAAATACACCGGCAATGGTAAAATACACCGTAACAACAACATCAGCAATGGCAACAACACCAGCCATGGCAAAATACACCAGCAATGGCAAAATACACCAGCAATGGCAAAATACACCGTAACACCAACACCGGCAATGGCAAAATACACCGGTAATGGCAAAATACACCGTAACACCAACACTGGCAATGGCAACAACACCGGCCATGGCAAAATACACCAGCAATGGCAAAATACACCAGCAATGGCAAAATACACCGTAACACCAACACCGGCAATGGCAAAATACACCAGCAATGACAAAATACACCGTAACACCAACACCGGCAATGGCAAAATACACCAGCAATGGCAAAATACACCGTAACACCAACACCGGCAACATTAACTCTGGCACTGGCAACAACATTGGCAATACCAAAATACATGGGCGATGACAAAACACACCGGTAATGGCAAAATACACCGTAACACCAACAACATTTGTAATGGCAAAATACACCGGCAATGGCAAAATACACTGGTAATGCCAACCTCAGCAACGTTAACTCTGGCACCGCCAACAACACTGGAAGTGGCAAAATACACCAGTGATGGCAATGCCAACACCAGCACCACCAACAAACACCAGTAATGTATAACACACCGGCAATGCCAACACTGGCACCAACAACAACATCAGCAATGCCAAAATACACCAGCGACACCAACACTGGCACCACCAACAAATGGAAACGCCAACAAACACCGGCACTGCCGACAAACACCTGCAACATCAGCTCCAGCAATGCCAACGGTGGCACCGGCAAGGCCAATAAACACCGGCAACGCCAACACCGGCACCACCAACAAATGGCAATGCTGACACCGGCACTGCCAACACCGGCACTGCCAACACCGGCACCACCAACAAATGGCAACACTGACACCGGCACTGCCAACACCAGCACCACCAACAAATGGCAATGCTGACACTGGCACTGCCAACACCGGCACTGCCAACACCGGCACCACCAACAAATGGCAATGCCAACAAACACCGGCAATGCCAACATTGGCAACACCAACAAACACCGGGAGCGCCAACACCGGCACCACCAACACCGGCAATGCCAACACTGGCATGTGGAGCTGGGCCTGAGTCACCCCAGCACCGGGAAGATCCTGCTCAAATCCTGATCAAATCCCAATAAAATCCCAATAAAATCCCGATCTGGGGGCTCCTGGAAAAGCCCAAACTCGCGTTTCCCTGCAGAATGAACCGGGGAGATCGGCGCCAAATCCCGGGAATTGCCGTGCCAAGGGAACCGCGCCGGCTCCGGGTGCTCCCAGCCCCAAGGCCGAGGGTTCCCCCAAAAATTGAGGGATGGGGAGGTCTGGATGCCAGGGATGGATCCCGGGCCGGGGAGGGGATAAATCCCGCCCGGATCGACTTCCCCCGGACAGAAATAAGCATCCAAAAAATGCCTAAAAAAGGAGATTCCGCACGGGCCTCTGGAATTTCCTTCCCACGGATCCGCTGGAAAAGCGTTTTCCAGGCATTGTGTCAGGAGGGGCCGGCACGGGGGGGACCCCTCCCCTCCCAAATCTGGGAAAACACGGAACTTTCACCTCAAAAAATCTGGGAAAATACAGAACTTTCACCTCAAAAAATCTGGGAAAACACGGAACTTTCACCTCAAAAAATCTGGGAAAATACAGAACTTTCACCCCAAAAAATCTGGTAAAAATACAGAACTTCCACCCCCTAAAATCCGGGAAAACATGGAATTTTCACCTCCCAAAATCTGGGAAAACGCAGAACTTCCACCTCAAAAAATCTGGGAAAATACAGAATTCCCATCCCCTAAAATCCGGGAAAACACAGAATTTCCATCCCTAAAATCTGGGAAAATACAGAATTTCCACTCCCAAAATCCGGGAAAACACAGAATTTCTGTCCCCTAAAATCTGGGAAAACACAAAACTTCCATCCCGTAAAATCTGGGAAAACACAGAATTTCCATCTCCTAAAATCTGAAAATTGAAATTTTCTCCATTTTTTTTCCCCAAAAATCCCAGATTTGAGGTGGTTAACGAGCCCTCGTTAGGGCAGGAATTAATTCAGGAATTAATTCGCTCCCACTTCCCCAAATTCCCGTTAAAATGTGGCGGAGCTGAAAGAAAATTCCAGAGGGAATAAAAAACCCATCCAGGCGTTCCCATTAGCGGGGGTTAATTAACATCATTTGCATAATTAACATAATTAACGAGGCGCCGCTGGTCCGGCAGGAAGAGGGAGGGGAAAAATCAGGGAAAATGACCCAAAATCCACCATAAAAATGGTAAAAATCTGGGGAAAAAACAGGGAAAAGTGATGAAAAAATGAGGAAAAGTCACCCAGAAGTCAGAGAAAATGAGGAAAAAAGTGTGGGAAATTAATTGGGCGTGGGAAAAGTTACCAAAAATCCAAGAAAAACTGGGAAAAAGAGCAGAAAACTGGGAAAGGGATGATAACACCAGGAACTGTGGCCCAAAACCAGAGAAAATAATCCAGAAACTGTGAAAAATGACCAGAAAAATCAGGAAAAGTTCCCCAAAAATGGGGGAAATGACAAGAAAAATTGGGAAAATGAGAAGAAAATGTAGTAAAGTAAAAAAAGTCAGGAAGTGATAAATAATCAGGAAATGGGATTAAAAATGGGGAAAGATGATAAGAAATGGGAATTAAGAAAATAATTGTGGGAAATGGCTGAAAAGTCAGGAAAAATGAGCAAAATTTGGGGGAGATGAGCAAAATTTGGGGAAAATGAGCAAAAATTTGTTGGTTTTAGGGGATGTTTTGCTATTGTCTTTGGAATATTTTTGCTGGGGGTTTTTTTGGGGTATTTTTGCTGTTGTTTTTGGGGATGTTTTTGCTGTTGTTTTTGGGATTTTTTGCTGTTGTTTTTGCTGTTGTTTTTGCTGTTGTTTTTTGCTGTTGTTTTTGGGGGATATTTTTGCTGTTGTTTCTTGGGATGTTTTTACTGCTGTTTTTTGGGGATGTTTTTGCTGTTGTTTTTTGCTGTTGTTTTTGGGGGATATTTTTCTTGTTGTTTTTGGGGATATTTTTGCTGTTATTTTTGGATGTTTTTGCTGTTGTTTTTAGGGAATGTTTTGCTGTTTTTTTTTGCTGTTGTTTTTGGATGTTTTTTGCTGTTGTTATTTTGCTGTTGTTTTTTGGATGTTTTTGCTGGGTTTTTTTTTGCTGTTGTTTCTTGGGATATTTTTGCTGTTGTTTTTTGGATGTTTTTGCTGTTGTTTTTTGGGGATGTTTTTGCTGTTGTTTATTGGATATTTTTCCTGTCGTTTTTGGGATATTTTTGCTGTTATTTTTTGCTGCTGATTTTTGGGGATGTTTTTGCTGGTTTTTTTTCCCTGCTTTTTTGCTGCTGGTTTTTTGATGTTTTTGCTGTTGTTTTTGATGTTTTTTGCTGTTGTTTTCTGGATGTTTTTGCTGTTGTTTTTGGATGTTTTTGCTGTTGTTTTTGGATGATTTTGCTGTTGTTTTTGGGATGTTTTTTTGCTGTTGTTTTTTTGGATGTTTTTTTGCTGTTGTTTTTTTGGATGTTTTCTGTTCCCCTCTCCCGGGGGAGGCCCGAGCTCCGAATTCTCCTCATTCCTTGCCCTTATTCGGCTCCGGGCTGGGGTTTTTTGGGAAGAAATTCCAGGCAGGATCCTCACACACCTCCCTGGCTGGGATTCCCCAGGACCAGAAATCAGGGATTTGGGGCTGGATTTTGGGAGCTGCAGGTGGCTCAGGGCGTTGCCACATTCCAGCTCCCAAACCCGGCACCGCCTCGCTCGGGGCGCGGCAGCGCCGGGGGCAGCGCCCCCAAACATCCCCAAAAAATGGGATTGGGGAAAACTCCACCTCCAAACCTGGCCTGGCTGAGGCTGCTTTTGCCATTTTCTGGGGTTTTTTCCCCTCAAAATCGCTCCCAGATCTGAGGTGTGCTGAGATTTCTGTGCCAGGTGGGTGGGAAGGAGCTGGCACGGGCTGGGAACGCCCCAAAAATGGGAGGAAAAACTTTTTAGGGCAAAAATGTCTTAGTTTTTATGGAGGAAAAACGCCTGTGTAGGGCAAAAACTGTTGGGTTTTTAATGGAGGAAAAACACCTGTCTAGGGCAAAAATTTCTGGGTTTTTATGGAGGAAAAACGCCTGTTTAGGATGAAAATTGTTGGGTTTTTAATGAAGGAAAACCACCTGTTTAGGACGAGAATTGTTGGGTTTTTAATGGAGGAAAAAACACCTGTTTAGAGCAAAAATTTCTGTGTTTTTACAGGAGGAAAAACACCTGCATAGGGCAAAATTTTCTGGTTTTTATTGGGAGGAAAAGCACCTGCTTAGGGCAAAAATTGCTGGGGTTTTACAGGAGGAAAAACACCTGTTTAGGGTAAAATTTTCTGGTTTTTATTGGGAGGGAAAAGACCTGTTTAGGGTGAGAATTGTTGGGTTTTTAATGGGAGGAAAAACACCCGCTTAGGGCAAAAATTTTTGGGTTTTTATGGGAGAAAAAGCACCTGTTTAGGGCGAGAATTGTTGGTTTTTTAATGGGAGGAAAAGCACCTGTGTAGGGTAAAATTTTCTGGTTTTTATTGGGAGGGAAAAGACCTGCTTAGGGGAAAAAATTGCTGGATTTCTACAGGAGGAAAAGCACCTGTAAAGGGAAAAAGGGAAAAAGGGAAAAAGGGAAAAAGGGAAAAAGGGGAAAAAAGGGAAAAGGGAAAAGGAAAAGGAAAAGGAAAGGAAAAGGAAAGGAAAGGAAAGGAAAGGAAAGGAAAGGAAAGGAAAGGAAAGGAAAGGAAAGGAAAGGAAAGGCCGGACAGACGGACACGGGGCCGGACAGACGGACGGACAGACAGACGGACACGGGGCCGGACAGACGGACGGACAGACAGACGGACACGGGGCCGGACGTTCCCGCTGCTCTCCCGCATTGCTGGAATTCCAGAGGCGACTCCAGCGGGAAGAACGGGAACGGCCCCTTCCCCACCCCAAAGGTTTTGGGATACTCGGAATTCCAGCACCCAAATCCCGGAATTTTTTGCTGACCCAGAGCGAGCCCAGCCCCGAATTGCCGCTGCTTTCCCTGCGCTCATTAACACCTAATTAACCCCTGGCGCTAACGAGCTCATCCATCCTCCGGCATTCCGGCTCCTCCCGGAATGCAGCCGGGGGAAAATCGGGATTTTCAGCACCAGAACGGCCCAAATTCACGGAGAAAAAGTGAAATTCTGAGGCGGAGACGCCGTGGGAAGCGAGAGGAGCGCGGTGGGAAACGTGGGATAGGAGTGGGAAGCGCCGGGAACGGGAGGAAGTGGAGGAGGAGGAAGAGGAGGAGGAAGCTCATCCTGAGCTTCCTGTGCCAAAAATAAACAACTTAGCCCGGTTTTTTTCTTAGAAAAACCCGAAAATCCAGGTAACCACGGCAACCGACCCCAGCACTGCCGACCCGAGGCGTCCCCAGGGCGGGAGGCTCCCCCTGAATATCCCAAAACTCCCAAAATTCAGCGAGCTCAACCCTAAATCCAGCGAAAGTCACCCCGAAACTGAAGGAATTCGCCCGCAGTTTCAGGGAACGAAGCCAAAACAGGGGGAGCTCAACCCCCAAATCAGTAAATTCACTGAAACCTGCGGGAATTCACGGCCGAACTCGCGGAATTCGGCAAAGCTGCGGCAAGAAAAGAGAAAACTCGGGGAACTCGAGGCAGGACTCGGGGAATGGGACCCTAAAATGCGGGAAATTCACCCAAAACTGAGGGAATGGGACCCTAAATTCCTGGAATTCTCCCCAAACTTGAGGATTTCACCCCAAACTTGAGGATTTCACCCCAAACTTCAGGAGTTCACCCCAAACTTAGGGATTTCTCTCCAGACTTCAAGAGTTCACCCCAAACTTCAGGATTTTCCCCCAAACTTGAGGAGTTCACCCCAAACTTCAGGATTTTTCCCCAAACTTCGGGATTTCACCCCAAACTTCGGGATTGCACCCCAAACTGGAGGAATTCGCCCCAAACTTCAGGATTTCTCCCCAAACTTCGGGATTTCACCCCAAACCTCAGGAATTCACCCCAAACTTCGGGATTTCTCTCCAGACTTCAAGAGTTCACCCCAAACTTCAGGATTTTTCCCCAAACTTCAAGAGTTCACCCCAAACTTCGGGATTTCTCCCCAGACTTCGGGATTTCTCCCCAAACTGGAGGAATTCGCCCCAAAGCCGGGAATGGCTCCAATGATTAACCCGGAACACTCCGTCGCCCGCTCGGAATTCCGGGCCAGCCCCTCCCAGCTCCCGGCGGTTCCCACGGTTTTTTTTTGGTTTTGTTTTTTTTTTTTTTGGGAGTGGGGGACGATCCAGGGGACCCCCCCCGGTGCCGATCCCGCCGGGAATGAGGCGGATCCCGGTGGATCCCGGTGGATCCCCCTTTGCCCAGTGCCCTTTATCCCGGCCCGAAGCGCTCCGGAAGCTTCTCCAGCCGGAACCCCCCGGATCCAGCGAAAATCCCTCGGGATTCGCTCAATCCTCCCTCATTTCCCCCTGTCCCCCCCTCAACACAAGCCCAAAATTCACTCCTGGGGTCGAATCCCCGCTCAAACGCAGCCCCCAAAGTGTCCCCCCCAACCCTAATTAGGGGGTTCCTCCAACTCTGAAACCTCCCAAAAGTTTTGGTTTTCTCCCAGATCCCAGCTCCGGATCTTTCAGGGAGACCTTGAGCCCCCCCAGATTTCTCAGAGACGCCCCCAAAAAGTCCTGGCAGCCCTCAGCCCCGGCTGCAGAGCCCTCAGGGACCCCTGCACCCCCTCAGAGCCCCTCAAATCTCCCTGTTCCCCCAATCTCCTCTGACCCCTCATGAATCCCCTCAGGGACACCCCCCAGTCCCCTCTGGCACCCCTCAAAGGTCTCCCTCAGACTCGGATCCCCTCAGGATCCCTCATGGATCCCCCTCAGGGACCCCCCAGATCCCCCCCCGCCCCGCGCTCTGACCCCTCACAGACCCCTCAGACACTGAAATCCCCTCAGCGACCCCTCAGCCCTTCCCAATCCCCTCACGATTTCCCCCCCCAGCCCCCCCACCTTGCGCTGCTGTTTCTCCCAGGCGGGGTCCAGGAGCAGATCCCGATCCCAATCGTCCTCCTGGGCCATGTAGTCGCCATTGGGGCCCGGCCCGTTCCCGCCGTACGGGTGAGGCTGCCCCCGCGCTGTGGTAATCCCACCATTATCGCCGCCCTGATGTCGCGACAGGCGGAGGACGCGCCAGCGACACGGACCCAGAATCGCGGGCCCCCCCACCCCCGACTGCGCACGCGCCGCGCGCGTGCAGGGCCGAGCGGGGCCACGCCCCCGCCCTCAGGCGCCACCGCGGCCCCGCCCACCGCCCGCCTCGCGGCCCCGCCAAGCCCCCGCCCACCGAGCGGAGTCCGCGCCCACACAGCGGTGAAAACCCCGCCCACCGCCCTCACGGAACACAGGCCACGCCCACATCGAATTAAAGCCCCGCCCGCCGCCCTCACGGAGCACAGGCCGCGCCCACATTGAATCAAAGCCCCGCCCACCGCCCTCACGGAGCACAAACCACGCCCACATCAAATTAAAGCCCGCCCGCCGCCCTCACGGAGCACAGACCACGCCTACATCGCTGTGAAAGCCCCGCCCGCCGCCCTCACGGAGCACAAACCACGCCCATATTGAATCAAAGCCCCGCCCACCGCCCTCACGGAGCACAGGCCGCGCCCACATCGCTGTAAGCCCCGCCCGCCGCCCTCACGGAGCACAGGCCGCGCCCACATTGAATCAAAGCCCCGCCCACCGCCCTCACGGAGCACAAACCACGCCCACATCAAATTAAAGCCCCGCCCGCCGCCCTCACGGAGCACAGACCACGCCTACATCGCTGTGAAAGCCCCGCCCGCCGCCCTCACGGAGCACAAACCACGCCCATATTGAATCAAAGCCCCGCCCACCGCCCTCACGGAGCACAGGCCCGCGCCCACATCGCTGTGAAAGCCCCGCCCACCGCCCTCACGGAGCACAGGCCACGCCTACATCGAATCAAAGCCCCGCCCACCGCCCTCACGGAGCACAGGCCACGCCCACATCGCTACGAAAACCCCCGCCCACCGCCCTCACGTAGCGGAGACCACGCCCACTCAAAGCCCCGCCCACCCCCCTCAGAGTCCCCTCTCCATTTTGAGAACCCCCCAAGAACGAGCCCAGCGCCGCGTTGGAGCCTCTTTACTGGTTAAACTGGGGAGAGTCGGGGTTAGGGGGTTGGAACTGGGGGGTTGGTGTTGAGGGCTCGGTTCTGAGGGGCTCAGAGCGAGGATGCCATGATGCTGGACACACCTGTGAGAAAAACAGGAGTCAGGGGTTTTCTACTCACAAACTCCCGCAGAAATCCCTGGGCCTCTCCTCTATTCCACCCCAGACCCTCAAAACCCATCCAGAACTCCTCAGGACACCCCCAAGACTCTCCTGTATTGCCCCAAACCTCCTCCAGGATCCCTCTGCACCTCCCCAGGACCCCCAAAACCTCCATGAGATCTCCCTCTATCCTCCTACCACTCCCCAAACCTTCTCAGGACTCCCCCAACTCCTCCAAAACTCCCCTGAACTCCAGCCAGGATGCCCCAAACCCCACCCAGGACCCCCAACCCACTGTCGAAGTCGATTTTCTCCACGATGTTCTTGGGTTTGATATTCTCCTCCTGGTTGGAGATCAGGATCCGCCCCGGCTCTGGCTCTGTCCACCCGTATTTGCTCATCCACACGCGCAGCTGCGACTCTGGGGGGCACAGCGAGGTCTGGGGGGGCTCAGACACCCCCCTCGGGACCCCCAAACCCTCCTGTCCAAAGCCTTGCACTTCCCCAGGACTCACCAAACCCCATCATAAAACCCCCAAAGCCTCTCCAGGACTTCCCTAAAGCTCATCCAGGACCCCCCAAACCCCCTCCAGGACCCCCAAGCTCCCTCCAGAACCCAAATTTCCACCTGGGACTCCCCCAAACCCCCCTCCAGGACCCCCAAAGCCCATCCAGGACCCTCCCAAGCTCCCTCAAGAACCCCAATTTCCACCTGGGACTCCCCAAACCTCATCCAGGACCCCCCCCAAACCTGATCCCAGGACTCCCCCAAACCCTCTCCAGGATGCCCCCAAGCTCCCTCCAGAACCCAAATTTCCACCTGGGACTCCCCAAACTTCATCCAGAACCCCCCCCAAAGCCCCTCCACGACCCCCCAAAACCCCCTCCAGGACCCCCCAAAGCCCATCCAGGATCCCCCAAGCTCCCTCCAGAACCCTGTTTTCTACCTGGGACTCCCCAAACCTCATCCAGGACCCCCCAAAGCCCCTCCACGACCCCCCCAAACCTCATCCAGGACCCCCCAAACCCCATCCAGAACACCCCAAAAGCCCACCCAGGACCCTCCCAAGCTCCCTCCAGGACCCAATTTCCCACCTGGGACTCCCCCAAACCTGATCCAGGACCCCCCAAAAACCCCTCCAGTACCTCCCAAATCCCCTCCAGGACCCCCGAAGCCCCTCCAGGACCCCCCAAAGCCCCTCCAGGACCTCCCAAAGCCCCTCCAGGACCCCCCAAAG
Source organism: Luscinia megarhynchos (assembly GCA_034336665.1). Taxonomy (NCBI): domain Eukaryota; kingdom Metazoa; phylum Chordata; class Aves; order Passeriformes; family Muscicapidae; genus Luscinia; species Luscinia megarhynchos. The sequence goes on along the minus strand of JAPFBE010000657.1, from coordinate 7,130 downwards.
CCCCTCCAGGACCCCCCAAAGCCCCTCCAGGACCTCCCAAAGCCCCTCCAGGACCCCCCAAAAGCCCCTCCAGGACCCCCCAAAGCCCCTCCCAGGACTTCCTAAAGCCCATCCAGGACCCCCAAAAGCCCCTCCAGGACCCCCAAAGCCCTTCCAGGACCCTCCCAAGCTCTCTCCATGACCCAATTTCCCACCTGGGACTCCCCCAAACCTGATCCAGGACCCCCTAAACCCCCCTCCAGGACCCCCCAGCCCCTCCAGGACCCCCCAAATCCCCTCCAGGACCCCCCAAAGCCCCTCCAGGACCCCCCAAAAGCCCCTCCAGGACCCCCCAAAGCCCCTCCAGGACCCCCAAATCCCCTCCAGTACCCCCCAAAGCCCCTCCAGGACCCCCCCAAATCCCCTCCAGGACCCCCCAAAGCCCCTCCAGGACCCCCCAAATCCCCTCCAGGACCCCCCAAAGCCCCTCCAGGACCCCCCAAAGCCCCTCCAGGACCCCCAGGCCCCCTCACCTGAGAGGGTCTCCCAGCATCTCATGCGAGCAGCCAGCGGTCGATGTGCTGGTACGTGATTCCCACCACGTGGCAAATGACTGAGGGGACCCCCACAGTGTCACTGACCCCCCAAAAACTGCCCAGAACCCCAAAACACACCCCCCAGAACCCCTGGTACCTCCCCAGAATCCTATAAATCCTCACCAGGATGCCCCCCAGAACCCCTCTGTACCCACAAAACCCCTTCAGGGAGCCTCAAATCCCCTCTGAGCCACCTCCAGGAGCCCCTAAAAGAAAAACCCAGGAACCCCCAAACCTCCGAGGACCCCCCAAACCCTTTCAGGAGTCCCCCAGGACCCTCAAAAACTCTTTTTCAGGACCCTCCCAGGAACCCCAAAAACCTCCCCAGGACCCCCCCCAATCCCTTTCAGGACCCCCCAGGAACCCCAAAAACCTCCCCAGGACCCCCCAAACCCTTTCAGAACTCCCCCAGGAGCCCCCCAAACCCTTTCAGAACTCCCCCAGGAACCCCCAAAAACCTCCCCAGGAACCCCCCAATCCCTTTCAGGACCCCCCAGGAACCCCAAAAACCTCCCCCAGGAACCCCCAAACCCTTTCAGGACCCCCAGGAACCCCCAAAACCTCCCCCTAGGACCCCCCCAAACCCTTTCCAGAACTCCCCAGGACCCCCCCAAAACCTCCCCCAGGATCCCCCAGGAACCCCCCAAAACCTCCCCAGGACCCCCAAACCCTTTCAGGACCCCCCAGGAACCCCCCAAAACCTCCCCAGGACCCCCCAAACCCTTTCGAGAACTCCCCCAGGACCCCCCAAAACCTCCCCAGGATCCCCCCAGGAACCCCCCAAAACCTCCCCAGGACCCCCCTAAACCCTTTCAGAACTCCCCAGGACCCCCCAAAACCTCCCCCAGGATCCCCAGGAACCCCCAAAAACCTCCCCAGGACCCCCCAAACCCTTTTCAGAACTCCCCCAGGACCCCCCAAAACCTCCCCCAGGATCCCCCCAGGAACCCCCAAAACCTCCCAGGACCCCCCAAACCCTTTCAGAACTCCACAGGACCCCCCAAAACCTTCCCAGAACCCCCCAATCCCTTTCAGGACTCCCCCAGGAACCCCAAAACCTCCCCCAGGACCCCCCCAAACCCTTTCAGGACCCTCCAAGGAACCCCCAAAAACCTCCCCAGGACCCCCCAAACCCTTTCAGAACTCCCCAGGACCCCCCAAAACCTCCCCAGGACCCCCCAAACCCTTTCAGGACCCCCCCCAGGAACCCCCAAAACCTCCCCAGGACCCCCCAAACCCCTTTCAGGACCCTCCCAGAAACCCCCCAAACCCTTTCAGGACCCCCCAGGACCCCCCCAAACCCCCTCACATTTCCTGACAGAGTCCTCGAAGCCGGTGATCCCCTCCAGCAGCTCCATGTTCTCGTCCAGCTTGCTGCCAAAATTCAGGGGGTCACCCCCCACATTTAGGGCTCCTCCTTTTGCCTCCAGCACCACCCCAACAGGTTTTGGGGAGCCCTCCCTCCGGATTTTGGGGGACTCACCCAGAAGGACTGGAAGTGGCAGGTCTCCAGCAGCTCCCCAGGTACAGGATCTGCCCGGGATGGGCGCTCCCCTCTTACTGCGTTTTGGGGGGGGGGTCAAGGAAAATTGGGGAAAAAAAGGGAGAGTGGAGGTGCCCCCTCTGCTGAACCCCAAAAACCTCCCTCTCTCAGATCCCCAAAATCCAGGTTTGGGGGGGATTTTGAGAGAAGAAATGCCAGATTTGATCTCTGCAAGGTGGAACTGGCAGGAAAAGGAATTTTTTTTTGGGGGGGGGTCTTTATGGAATTTGGGGTTCCCCAATAGTGTGGGGCAGGTTCCCAGGGGTTTTCACCCCAAATCCAGCCCCCCAAATCCCCTAAATTCGGGGGTTCCCACTGGAATTGGGGGTTCCCCCATGGATTTGAGGGGTTCCCCATGGATTTGGGGGGTTCCCCATGGATTTGGGGAGCTCCCCCATGGATTTGGGGGGTTCCCCATCGGATTTGGGGGGGTTCCCCTATGGATTTGAGGGATTCCCCATGGATTTTGGGGGGTTCCCCAAGGATTTGGGGGATTCCCCCATGGAATCTCAGATTCCCCATGGATTTTGGGGGTTCCTATGGATTTTGGGGGTTCCCCACGGATTTTGGGAATTCCCCGCCGGCCTTCCCCAGGATACGTGAGCCTGGTCGATCATGCACTTGCAGAGGGTGAAGTCGGTGTGGGGCAGGTTGGTGAGCGCCTTGAGCAGGATCTGCGCCGTCACGCCCGTCTGGAAGAAGGCGGGGTTGAACTGGTACCTGCACAGGTGAGCCCAGGTGAGGGGGCTGGGGGGCTCAGCGACCCCCGAACCCCCTCCCTGAGCCCCCGCCCGAGCCCTCACAGCTTCAGCACGGCCAGGTTGGCCTCCAGGTCGTAGGCGTTCTCCTTGGCCTGAGTCTCCACGTAGCGCTCCAGCGTGGCCAGGTTCTCGGGGTTGTACCTGTGCAGGTGAGGGGTCTGTGACACACCTGGGATCCCCCTTTGCACACCTGAGAGCCCCCTCTATCCTCTCCCGCCCCCCAATCCATTCCCCAGTGCTCCCAGTGCTCCCAGTGCTCCCCGAGTACCGGTCGATGCCCCGCAGCAGTTTCCCCACGTTCGCTCGCATCTGCTCGAACAGCGCCATATTCGCCGCTCTCCCGGAAATGACGTCAAGGAACTGCCGGTTCATGCCGGCAGGGGCGGGGTCGGAGAGTGCTGGCCACGCCCTCAGAGTGACGTCACGCATATATTTGCATTTTTATACATTCGTATATATATGTGTGCGTGCGTGCGTGTGTGTGTACATATATATATGTGTGTGTGCGTGTATATATACATATGTATATATATATATGTGTGTGTATATATATATGTATGTGTATGTAAAAATATGTGTGTTTATATAGATATACCGGTCACTCGCTCCGCTGTGACCACGCCCCCTCTCAGTACCGGGCGCGTCCCGGACTGGGCGAACTGGGACGAACTGGGGTCGAGCAGCGATGCGGGGCGGGAATGGAGGGGCAATTCTGGGAGAGACTGAGACGAACTGGGATCACAGCAGATCGTACTGGGGTTGTACTGGGATCACACTGGACTTGTGCAGAAAGGACAGTGAGACCACACTGGGGTTATACTGGAACTCAACTGGATCGTGCTGATTGTGAGTCGAGGGCAGCGCGAGGCTGAACTGGACCAAACTGGGAAGGCAATGGAGGTGTCCATAATGAGCCACGGCATCCTGGGTGATTTTTTGAGGGGTCCCAGGTGGTTTTGGGGAACTCCCGGAGGGTCATATTTTCACACTTTTCCCCTCACATTTCCCCCCTTTTCCCTTCAGGTTTCCCCACCCGTTTTACCCCTCACGTTTCCCCGCCCTTTCCCCTCACATTCTCTCTCTCTTTCCCCTCACGTTTTCCACCATTTCCCTTCACATTTCCCTCTTTCCCCTCACGTTTCCCGCTTTTTCCCTCTCACGTTTTTCTGCCATATTTTCCCCTACATTTCCCCTCTATTTTTTCCCCGCATTTCTCTTTTTTCTCCTTAAATTTCTCTCTTTTCCCCCTCACGATTTCCCTCCCTTTTCTCCCCTCACATTTTCCTTCTTCTTTTCCCCTCACGTTTTCCGCGCCTTTTCCCCTCCCGCTTTTTCTGCCATTTTCACTCCATTTCTTTTCCTGACGACGACGCCTGACGGACTTTGTTCTGGACGAAGGATCTCGGAGCGATGCCGACGCAAAGAGGAGGAGATTTTGAGCGGATGCAGCGATAAAAAGAAAGGAGTGAGGAGTGACGGGGCGGATGAGGTGGAGGAAGGAAGGAAAGGAGGAAGGAAGGAGGAAGGAAGGAATGGATGGAAGGATGGATGGATGGATGGATGGATGGATGCTAAGACCCCTACCACCCTTTCGAAACTTCAAACTATCCCGCTAAAACCCCCTCACAGGACCCCTCCCCATGGGCCTCTATTCTCCCCTCAAGCTCAGAGACCCCCTCCCCACACCCCACTCTCTCCCACCTGCCCTCAGTGGTGCCTCGCCTCGGTCCTTTGTTGATCAAATACATCAGGAAAAACCAGGGTGTGAAATTTCAGTGTCAGAGGTCAAGAAGGGACAGTACCCTCTCCAGGACCCCCCAAAATTTCCAAATCTCACACATGAAGTTGGCCAGGTTGTGCCTCCCTCCAGCGTGTGGGTCTCATGCAGTCAGGCGTCGTGTCGAAAATAATCGCTCGATGCCACAGATGAAACATTTTGTCTGGGGGAGGGGGTCCGGGGGTCAGAGAAGGGTCTCAAATCCAAATTTGGGAGGGTTCTCACCTTCCTGCCCCCTACCCCAGACTCACCTCCATGTCCTCCTTCACCTGCTCCTGCTGGTCACTTGCAGCCCCCAAAAGCGCCGATGATCAGACCTGGGGGCACAAATGGAGGGGTCAGGGGTGGGACCCCCAGATCCTCCCAGAGACCCTGTCAGGACCCCCAGACCCCCTCAGGCACCCCCAGAGCTCCTGTCAGGACCCCCCAGACTGACTCCCAGTTCCCCTCTGGGGGGGTGCCCACCCTGGATGAAGGCTGGGAGGATGATGATGACCCCCAGACCCCCCAGTGCCCACCCCTGGATGATGGCCAGGAGGATGATGACCCCCAAATCCCCTCCCCCAGACCCCCAGTGCCCACCCTGGATGATGATGATGACCCCAGACCCCCAGTGCCCACCCTGGATGATGATGATGATGACCCCAGACCCCCAGAGCCCACCCTGGATGATGATGACAATGACCCCAGACCCCCCAGTGCCCACCCTGGATGAAGGCCAGGAGGATGATGATGACCCCAGACCCCCAGAGCCCCACCCTGGATGATGGCCAGGAGGATGATGATGACCCCAGACCCCCAGAGCCCACCCTGGATAATGGCCAGGAGGATGATGATGACCCCAGACCCCCCAGAGCCCACCCTGGATAATGGCCAGGAGGATGATGATGACCCCAGACCCCCAGAGCCTACCCCTGGATGATGGCCAGGAGGATGATGATGACCCCAGACCCCCAGAGCCCACCCTGGATAATGGCCAGGAGGATGATGATGACCCCAGACCCCCCAGAGCCCACCCTGGATGATGGCCAGGAGGATGATGATGACCCCCAGACCCCCAGTGCCCACCCTGGATGATGGCCAGGAGGATGATGACCCCCAAATCCCCTCTCCCCCAGACCCCCAGTGCCCACCCTGGATTATGATGACGATGACCCCAGACCCTCAGTGCCCACCCTGGATGATGATGATGACCCCAGACCCCCAGTGCCCACCCTGGATGATGGCCAGGAGGATGACGATGACGAAGAAGAAGAAGGTGATGTCGAACACGACCCTGTAGAGCTCGTAATCGTCCCCCGCCGGATCCTCGATCTCATCCCCGATTCCTCCCCCGGCCCGGACCCCCACGTACATGTGGAACAGGTAACACTGAGGGGGCACAGAGAGAGGGGTCAGGACCCCCCAAAAACCCACCTGGGCACCCCCCAGAGCCTTCCTCACCGTCATCATGTCGTCACACTTCATGTCGGGCTCATCCTCGTCCTCGCTCTTGTTGTAGAACTTGCGGAAGAAGTTGAAGGCGACCACGGTGTAGAGGTAAACCACCACGGCCAGCAGCCCCACGGTCATCACCAGCTGGGCACAGGGGCAGGGGGTCAGAGCACCTCCAGCACCCCGAAAAATCCCTCCTGGGGTGTCAGGGGGGCTCAGAGCACCCCCAGCACCCCCCCAGAAATCCCTCCTGGGGCAGTCAGGGCACCCTCAGCACCCCCAAATCCCTCCTGGGGTGTCAGGGGGGTCAGAGCACCCCCAGCACCCCCCAAAAATCCCTCCTGGGGTGTCAGGGCACCCTCAGCACCCCCCCAAAAATCCCTCCTGGGGCAGTCAGGGCACCCTCAGCACCCCCAAATCCCTCCTGGGGTGTCAGGGGGTCAGAGCACCCCAGCACCCCCAAAATCCCTCCTGGGGTGTCAGGGCACCCTCAGCACCCCAAAATCCCTCCTGGGGCACTGAGGGGCACCCTCAGCACCCCAAAATCCCTCCTGGGGCAGTCAGGGCACCCTCAGCACCCCAAAATCCCTCCTGGGGCAGTCAGGGCACCCTCAGCACCCCCAAAAATCCCTCCTGGGGCACTGAGGGCACCCTCAGCACCCCCCAAAGTCTCTCCTGGGGTGTCAGGGGGCGGTCAGGGCACCCTCAGGACTCCCCAAAATCCCTCCTGGGGCACTGAGGGCACCCTCAGCACCCCCCAAAGTCTCTCCTGGGGTGTCAGGGGGCGGTCAGGGCACCCTCAGGACCCCCCAAAATCCCTCCTGGGGCAGTCAGGGCACCCTCAGCACCCCCCAAAGTCTCTCCTGGGGTGTCAGGGGGCGGTCAGGGCACCCTCAGCACCCCCCAAAATCCCTCCTGGGGTGTCAGGGGGGGTCTCAGCACCCTCAGGACCCCCCAAATCCCTGCCTGTGCCCCCCAAACCTGTTTTCCGTTGTGGGTGACCGAGGACAGGATGGTGCGCAGCGTCTTGACGCCCATGG